>JAVTVY010007923.1:0-44325 GCA_036873755.1 Hanleya hanleyi
CCATGAAACCTTGTTACCGTGATTTCTCTTGAACTACTGCATGGATCTTTCTCAAATTTGGTACACAGTTTCCCCTTAGGGTCTAGTTGTGCAAGATACCTTTTGCGGTCCGAATCGAAAATCCCGTATGGCCACAAGGCAGCCATCTTGGATTTCCCCGTGAAACCTTGTTATCGCGATTTCTCAGGAACTACTGCATGGATCTTTCTCAAATTTGGTACACAGTTTCCCCTTAGGGTCTAGTTGTGCAAGATACCCTTTTTGGTCCGATTCGAAAATCCAATATGGCCACCAGGCAGCCATATTGGATTTCCCCATGAAAATTTATCGTCATTTCTCAGGAAGTACTGCATGGAGCTTTCTCAAATTTGGTACACAGGTTTCCCTTGGTGTCTAGTTGTGCAAGGTACCTTTCCTGGTCCGATTTGAAAATCCAGTATGGCAACCAGGCAGCCATCTTGGATTTCTCCATGAAACTTTATTGTCATCATTTCTCAGGAAGTACTGCATGGATCTTTCTCAAATTTGGTACACAGGTTCCCCTTAGGGTCTAGTTGTGCAAGATACCTTTTTCGGTCCGAATCGAAAATCCCGTGTGGCCACCAGGCAGCCATCTTGGATTTCCCCCTGAAACCTTGTTATCGCGATTTCTGAGGAACTACTGCATGGATCTTTCTCAAATTTGGTACACAGGTTCCCCTTGGGGTCTAGTTGTGCAAGATACCTTTTTTGGTCCGATTCGAAAATCCAATATGACCAACAGGCAGCCATCTTGGATTTCCCCGTGAAACCTTGTTATCGCGATTCTCAGGAACTACTGCATGGATTTTTCTCAAATTTAGTACACAGGTTCCCCTTGGGGTCTAGTTGTGCAAGATACCTTTTCTGGTCCGATTCGAAAATCCAATATGGCCACAAGGCAGCCATCTTGGATTTCCCCGTGAAACCTTGTTATCGCGATTTCTCAGGAACTACTGCATGGATTTTTCTCAAATTTAGTACACAGGTTCCCCTTGGGGTCTAGTTGTGCAAGATACCTTTTCTGGTCCGATTCGAAAATCCAATATGGCCACCAGGCAGCCATCTTGGATTTCCCCATGAAACCTTGTTACCGTGATTTCTCATGAACTGCTGCATGGATCTTTCTCAAATTTGGTACACAGTTTCCCCTTAGGCTCTAGTTGTGCAAGATACCTTTTGCGGTCCGAATCGAAAATCCTGTATGGCCACAAGGCAGCCATCTTGGATTTCCCCGTGAAACCTTGTTATCGCGATTTCTCAGGAACTACTGCATGGATCTTTCTCAAATTTGGTACACAGTTTCCCCTTAGGGTCTAGTTGTGCAAGATACCCTTTTTGGTCCGATTCGAAAATCCAATATGGCCACCAGGCAGCCATATTGGATTTCCCCATGAAAATTTATCGTCATTTCTCAGGAAGTACTGCATGGATCTTTCTCAAATTTGGTACACAGGTTTCCCTTGGTGTCTAGTTGTGCAAGATACCTTTCCTGGTCCGATTTGAAAATCCAGTATGGCAACCAGGCAGCCATCTTGGATTTCTCCATGAAACTTTATTGTCATCATTTCTCAGGAAGTACTGCATGGATCTTTCTCAAATTTGGTACACAGGTTCCCCTTAGGGTCTAGTTGTGCAAGATACCTTTTTCGGTCCGAATCGAAAATCCCGTGTGGCCACCAGGCAGCCATCTTGGATTTCCCCCTGAAACCTTGTTATCGCGATTTCTGAGGAACTACTGCATGGATCTTTCTCAGATTTGGTACACAGGTTCCCCTTGGGGTCTAGTTGTGCAAGATAACTTTTTTGGTCCGATTCGAAAATCCAATATGACCAACAGGCAGCCATCTTGGATTTCCCCGTGAAACCTTGTTATCGCGATTCTCAGGAACTACTGCATGGATTTTTCTCAAATTTAGTACACAGGTTCCCCTTGGGGTCTAGTTGTGCAATATACCTTTTCTGGTCCGATTCGAAAATCCAATATGGCCACAAGGCAGCCATCTTGGATTTCCTCGTGAAACCTTGTTATCGCGATTTCTCTGGAACTACTGCATGGATTTTTCTCAAATTTAGTACACAGGTTCCCCTTGGGGTCTAGTTGTACAAGATACCTTTTCTGGTCCGATTCGAAAATCCAATATGGCCACCAGGCAGCCATCTTGGATTTCCTCATGAAACCTTGTTACCGTGATTTCTCATGAACTGCTGCATGGATCTTTCTCAAATTTGGTACACAGTTTCCCCTTAGGCTCTAGTTGTGCAAGATATCTTTTGCGGTCCGAATCGAAAATCCCGTATGGCCACAAGGCAGCCATCTTGGATTTCCCAGTGAAACCTTGTTATCTCGATTTTTCAGGAACTACTGCATGGATCTTTCTCAAATTTGGTACACAGTTTCCCCTTAGGGTCTAGTTGTGCAAGATACCCTTTTTGGTCCGATTCGGAAATCCAATATGGCCACCAGGCAGCCATATTGGATTTCCCCATGAAAATTTATCATCATTTCTCAGGAAGTACTGCATGGATCTTTCTCAAATTTGGTACACAGGTTTCCCTTGGTGTCTAGTTGTGCAAGATACCTTTCCTGGTCCGACTTGAAAATCCAGTATGGCCACCAGGCAGCCATCTTGGATTTCTCCATGAAACTTTATTGTCATCATTTCTCAGGAAGTACTGCATGGATCTTTCTCAAATTTGGTACACAGGTTCCCCTTAGGGTCTAGTTGTGCAAGATACCTTTCCTGGTCCGACTTGAAAATCCAGTATGGCCACAAGGCAGCCATCTTGGATTTCCCAGTGAAACCTTGTTATCGCGATTTTTCAGGAACTACTGCATGGATCTTTCTCAAATTTGGTACACAGTTTCCCCTTAGGGTCTAGTTGTGCGAGATACCTTTTTCGGTCCGAATCGAAAATCCCGTATGGCCACCAGGCAGCCATCTTGGATTTCCCGCTGAAACCCTGTTATCGCGATTTCTGAGGAACTACTGCATGGATCTTTCTCAAATTTGGTACACAGGTTCCCCTTGGGGTCTAGTTGTGCAAGATACCTTTTCTGGTCCGATTCGAAAATCCAATATGGCCACCAGGCAGCCATCTAGGATTTCCCCATGAAACCTTGTTATCGCGATTTCTCAGAAACTACTGCATGGATCTTTCTCAAATTTGGTACACATTTTCCCCTTAGGGTCTAGTTGTGCAAGATACCCTTTTTGGTCCGGAAACAATTCTTGTTATCGCAATTTCTCAGGAACTACTTCATGGATCTTTCTCAAATTTGGTACAGAGGTTCCCCTTGGGGCCTACTTGTGCAACATACCTTTTTTGGTCCGATTCGACAATCCAATATGACCAACAGGCAGCCATCTTGGATTTCCCCATGAAACCGTGTTATCGCGATTTCTCAGGAACTATTGCATGTATCTTTCTCAAATTTGGTACACAGGTTCCCCTTGGGGTCTAGTTGTGCAAGATACCTTTTCTGGTCCGATTCGAAAATCCAATATGACCAACATGCAGCCATCTAGGATTTCCCCATGAAACCTTGTTTTTTCGATTTCTCAGGAACTACTGCATGGATCTTTCTCAAATTTAGTACACAGCTTCCCCTTGGGGTCTAGTTGTGCAAGATACCTTTTCTGGTCCGATTCGAAAATCCAATATGGCCACCAGGCAGCCATCTTGGATTTCCCCATGAAACCTTGTTACCGCGATTTCTCTACTGCATGGATCTTTCTCAAATTTGGTACACAGTTTCCCCTTAGGGTCTAGTTTTGCAAGATACCTTTTTCGGTCCGAATCGAAAATCCCGTATGGCCACAAGGCAGCCATCTTGGATTTCCCCGTGAAACCTTGTTATCGCGATTTCTCAGGAAATACTGCATGGATCTTTCTCAAATTTGGTACACAGTTTCCCCTTAGGGTCTAGTTGTGCAAGATACCCTTTTTGGTCCGATTCGAAAATCCAATATGACCAACAGGCAGCCATCTTGGATTTCCCCATGAAACCTGGTTATCGCGATTTCTCAGGAACTACTGCATGGATTTTTCTCAAATTTAGTACACAGGTTCCCGTTGTGGTCTAGTTGTGCAAGATACCTTTTCTGGTCCGATTCGAAAATCCAATATGGCCACCAGGCAGCCATCTTGGATTTCCCCATGAAACCTTATCGTGATTTCTCAGGAAGTACTGCATGGATCTTTCTCAAATTTGGTACACAGGTTCCCCTTAGGGTCTAGTTGTGCAAGATACCTTATTCGGTCCGAATCGAAAATCCCGTATGGCCACAAAGCAGCCATCTTGGATTTCCCTGTGAAACCTTGTTATCGCGATTTCTCAGGAACTACTGAATGGATCTTTCTCAAATTTGGTACACAGTTTCCCCTTAGGGTCTAGTTGTGCAAGATACCTTTTTTGGTCCGATTCGAAAATCCAATATGGCCACCAGGCAGCCATCTTGGATTTCCCCATGAAACTTCGTTATTGTCATTTCTCAGGAAGTACTGCATGGATCTTTCTCAAAGTTGGTACACAGGTTCCCCTTAGGGTCTAGTTGTGCAAGACACCTTTTCTGGTCTGATTCGAAAATCCAATATGGCCACAAGGCGGCCATCTTGGATTTCCCCATGAAACCTTGTTATCGCGATTTCCCAGGAACTACTTCATGGATCTTTCTCAAATTTGGTACACAGGTTCCCCTTGGGGTCTAGTTGTGCAAGATACCTTTTCTGGTCCGATTCGAAAATCCAATATGGCCACCAGGCAGCCATCTTGGATTTCCCCATGAAACTTTATCGTCATTTCTCAGGAGGTACTGCATGGAGCTTTCTCAAATTTGGTACACAGGTTCTCCTTAGGGTCTAGGTTTGCAAGATACCTTTTTCGGTCGGAATGGAAAATCCAATATGGCCACCAGGCAGCCATCTTGGATTTCCCCAGGAAACCTTGTTATCGCAATTTCTCAGGAACTGCTGCATGGATCTTTCTCAAATTTGGTACACAGTTTCCCCTTGGGGTCTATTTGTGCAAGATACCTTTTTTGGTCCGATTCGAAAATCCAGTATAGCCTCCAGGCAGCCATATTGGATTTCTCTTTGAAAATTTATTGTCATTTCTCAGGAAGTACTGCATGGATCTTTCTCAAATTTGGTACACAGGTTCCCCTTGGTGTCTAGTTGTGCAAGATACCTTTCCTGGTCCGATTTGAAAATCCAGTATGGCCACCAGGCAGCCATCTTGGATTTCTCCATGAAACTTTATTGTCGTCATTTCTCAGGAAGTACTGCATGGATCTTTCTCAAATTTGATACACAGGTTCCCCTTAGGGTCTAGTTGTGCAAGATACCTTTTTCGGTCCGAATCGAAAATCCCGTATGGCCACCAGGCAGCCATCTTGGATTTCCCCCTGAAACATTGTTATCGCGATTTCTGAGGAACTACTGCATGGATCTTTCTCAAATTTGATACACAGGTTCCCAAATAGAGATAAAACAGAAAAAAATGAAGTTCCGTAGAACGATAAAAACTATAAAACACCAGTGGTCAACTCATACAATAAAAGACATGGATAAAAAGCGTCTGAACTGTTTGAACAGATAGCACAGATTAAAATTGCAAATGGCGGCCAACACCTAAAGTCCCCGGATAATAAAAACATAATTCGCAGCGCCATCTATCTACTGAATATTCAATAGTTAATTCTGGAACGCACTAGTGTATCTTTCAGATTCTCAGAACGACTGAAAGACGTTCGAATCGGTGGAAGTAATCCAACCAATCTGGAGTTCAAAACTTCATGTTTATTCTGAATGAACTGTTTAATGAGACGAACATTAGGGGAGTATTTCATGATAAGTGGGAGAACTTCCAGACGCTGTGGAATTTTTCTTGGCAAAGCCGAGTTTTGGTTGCTTTTGCTCATATCTGCTTTGATTTTTCTCAAGCCACGAGCAGAGTAGCCCCGCTTTAAGAGTGCTTGGATAAGAATGTAACAAGCGTTATTAAAATCACATTCATTGTTACAAATACGGCGGTATCTAATAAACTGAGACTTTACGATGCCTCGGAAAGTATACGGAGGATGGAATGAAGAATGATGTAACAATTGGTGACTGTCCGTTGGCTTGAAGTAAACTTTACTATCAAACCTCCCTGAAGATATAAATCTACTACCTTTATAAATGGTAACATCAAGGAATGGAACAGAATGAAATTGAACATTATATTGCAGACGGATATTGGATTTATGTTCATTCAAAATATGAACAAACTCCCGAAATTCATCATGTGAACCAGGGAACACTCCGAAAATATCATCCAAGTATCGCTTCCAAAGGAGAGGTTGGATAGGACATTTGGCGAGAGCTTTCTCTTCCCAATCGGCCATAAATATATTGGCATATGACGGGGCAAAACGTTTGCCCATAGCAGTACCTTTTACCTGAAGGAAGTGCTTAGGGCCAAAAGAGAAGTCATTTTTATTCAAAGAAACCTTTTCTGGTCCGATTCGAAAATCCAATATGGCCACCAGGCAGCCATCTTGGATTTCCTCATGAAACCTTGTTACCGTGATTTCTCATGAACTGCTGCATGGATCTTTCTCAAATTTGGTACACAGTTTCCCCTTAGGCTCTAGTTGTGCAAGATATCTTTTGCGGTCCGAATCGAAAATCCCGTATGGCCACAAGGCAGCCATCTTGGATTTCCCAGTGAAACCTTGTTATCTCGATTTTTCAGGAACTACTGCATGGATCTTTCTCAAATTTGGTACACAGTTTCCCCTTAGGGTCTAGTTGTGCAAGATACCCTTTTTGGTCCGATTCGGAAATCCAATATGGCCACCAGGCAGCCATATTGGATTTCCCCATGAAAATTTATCATCATTTCTCAGGAAGTACTGCATGGATCTTTCTCAAATTTGGTACACAGGTTTCCCTTGGTGTCTAGTTGTGCAAGATACCTTTCCTGGTCCGACTTGAAAATCCAGTATGGCCACCAGGCAGCCATCTTGGATTTCTCCATGAAACTTTATTGTCATCATTTCTCAGGAAGTACTGCATGGATCTTTCTCAAATTTGGTACACAGGTTCCCCTTAGGGTCTAGTTGTGCAAGATACCTTTCCTGGTCCGACTTGAAAATCCAGTATGGCCACAAGGCAGCCATCTTGGATTTCCCAGTGAAACCTTGTTATCGCGATTTTTCAGGAACTACTGCATGGATCTTTCTCAAATTTGGTACACAGTTTCCCCTTAGGGTCTAGTTGTGCGAGATACCTTTTTCGGTCCGAATCGAAAATCCCGTATGGCCACCAGGCAGCCATCTTGGATTTCCCGCTGAAACCCTGTTATCGCGATTTCTGAGGAACTACTGCATGGATCTTTCTCAAATTTGGTACACAGGTTCCCCTTGGGGTCTAGTTGTGCAAGATACCTTTTCTGGTCCGATTCGAAAATCCAATATGGCCACCAGGCAGCCATCTAGGATTTCCCCATGAAACCTTGTTATCGCGATTTCTCAGAAACTACTGCATGGATCTTTCTCAAATTTGGTACACATTTTCCCCTTAGGGTCTAGTTGTGCAAGATACCCTTTTTGGTCCGGAAACAATTCTTGTTATCGCAATTTCTCAGGAACTACTTTATGGATCTTTCTCAAATTTGGTACAGAGGTTCCCCTTGGGGCCTACTTGTGCAACATACCTTTTTTGGTCCGATTCGACAATCCAATATGACCAACAGGCAGCCATCTTGGATTTCCCCATGAAACCGTGTTATCGCGATTTCTCAGGAACTATTGCATGTATCTTTCTCAAATTTGGTACACAGGTTCCCCTTGGGGTCTAGTTGTGCAAGATACCTTTTCTGGTCCGATTCGAAAATCCAATATGACCAACATGCAGCCATCTAGGATTTCCCCATGAAACCTTGTTTTTTCGATTTCTCAGGAACTACTGCATGGATCTTTCTCAAATTTAGTACACAGCTTCCCCTTGGGGTCTAGTTGTGCAAGATACCTTTTCTGGTCCGATTCGAAAATCCAATATGGCCACCAGGCAGCCATCTTGGATTTCCCCATGAAACCTTGTTACCGCGATTTCTCTACTGCATGGATCTTTCTCAAATTTGGTACACAGTTTCCCCTTAGGGTCTAGTTTTGCAAGATACCTTTTTCGGTCCGAATCGAAAATCCCGTATGGCCACAAGGCAGCCATCTTGGATTTCCCCGTGAAACCTTGTTATCGCGATTTCTCAGGAAATACTGCATGGATCTTTCTCAAATTTGGTACACAGTTTCCCCTTAGGGTCTAGTTGTGCAAGATACCCTTTTTGGTCCGATTCGAAAATCCAATATGACCAACAGGCAGCCATCTTGGATTTCCCCATGAAACCTGGTTATCGCGATTTCTCAGGAACTACTGCATGGATTTTTCTCAAATTTAGTACACAGGTTCCCGTTGTGGTCTAGTTGTGCAAGATACCTTTTCTGGTCCGATTCGAAAATCCAATATGGCCACCAGGCAGCCATCTTGGATTTCCCCATGAAACCTTATCGTGATTTCTCAGGAAGTACTGCATGGATCTTTCTCAAATTTGGTACACAGGTTCCCCTTAGGGTCTAGTTGTGCAAGATACCTTATTCGGTCCGAATCGAAAATCCCGTATGGCCACAAAGCAGCCATCTTGGATTTCCCTGTGAAACCTTGTTATCGCGATTTCTCAGGAACTACTGAATGGATCTTTCTCAAATTTGGTACACAGTTTCCCCTTAGGGTCTAGTTGTGCAAGATACCTTTTTTGGTCCGATTCGAAAATCCAATATGGCCACCAGGCAGCCATCTTGGATTTCCCCATGAAACCTTGTTATCGTGATTTCTCAGGAACTACTGCATGGATCTTTCTCAAAGTTGGTACACAGGTTCCCCTTGGGGTCTAGTTGTGCAAGGTACCTTTTCTGGTCCGACTCGAAAATCCAATATGCCCACCAAGCAGCCATCTTGGATTTCCCCATGAAACCTTGTTATCGCGATTTCCCAGGAACTACTGTATGGATCTTTCTCCAATTTGGTACACAGGTTCCCCTTGGGGTCTAGTTGTAGAAGATATCTTTTCTGGTCCGATTCGAAAATCCAATATGGCCACCAGGCAGCCATCTTGGATTTCCCCATGAAACGTTATCGTCCCTTCTGAGGAAGTACTGCATGGATCTTTCTCATATTTGGTACACAGGTTCTCCTTAGGGCCTAGGTTTGCAAGATACCTTTTTCAGTCCGAATCGAAAATCCAATATGGCCACCAGGCAGCCATCTTGGATTTCCCCAGGAAACCTTGTTATCGCAATTTCTCAGGAACTACTGCATGGATCTTTCTCAAATTTGGTACACAGTTTCCCCTTAGTGTCTAGTTGTGCAAGATACCCTCTTTGGTCCGATTCGAAAATCCAATATGGCCACCAGGCAGCCATATTGGATTTCCCCATGAAAATTTATCGTCATTTCTCAGGAAGTACTGCATGGATCTTTCTGAAATTTGGTACACAGGTTTCCCTTGGTGTCTAGTTGTGCAAGATACCTTTCCTGGTCCGATTTGAAAATCCAGTATGGCCACCAGGCAGCCATCTTGGATTTCTCCATGAAACTTTATTGTCGTCATTTCTCAGGAAGTACTGCATGGATCTTTCTCAAATTTGGTACACAGGTTCCCCTTAGGGTCTAGTTGTGCAAGATACCTTTTTCGGTCCGAATCGAAAATCCCGTATGGCCACCAGGCAGCCATCTTGGATTTCCCCCTGAAACATTGTTATCGCGATTTCTGAGGAACTACTGCATGGATCTTTCTCAAATTTGATACACAGGTTCCCCTTAGGGTCTAGTTGTGCAAGATACCTTTTTTGGTCCGATTCGAAAATCCAATATGACCAACAGGCAGCCATCTTGGATTTCCCCGTGAAACCTTGTTATCGCGATTCTCAGGAACTACTGCATGGATTTTTCTCAAATTTAGTACACAGGTTCCCCTTGGGGTCTAGTTGTGCAAGATACCTTTTCTGGTCCGATTCGAAAATCCAATATGGCCACAAGGCAGCCATCTTGGATTTCCCATGAAACCTGGTTATCGCGATTTCTCAGGAACTACTGCATGGATTTTTCTCAAATTTAGTACACAGGTTCCCCTTGGGGTCTAGTTGTGCAAGATACCTTTTCTGGTCCGATTCGAAAATCCAATATGGCCACCAGGCAGCCATCTTGGATTTCCTCATGAAACCTTGTTACCGTGATTTCTCATGAACTGCTGCATGGATCTTTCTCAAATTTGGTACACAGTTTCCCCTTAGGCTCTAGTTGTGCAAGATATCTTTTGCGGTCCGAATCGAAAATCCCGTATGGCCACAAGGCAGCCATCTTGGATTTCCCAGTGAAACCTTGTTATCGCGATTTTTCAGGAACTACTGCATGGATCTTTCTCAAATTTGGTACACAGTTTCCCCTTAGGGTCTAGTTGTGCAAGATACCCTTTTTGGTCCGATTCGGAAATCCAATATGGCCACCAGGCAGCCATATTGGATTTCCCCATGAAAATTTATCATCATTTCTCAGGAAGTACTGCATGGATCTTTCTCAAATTTGGTACACAGGTTTCCCTTGGTGTCTAGTTGTGCAAGATACCTTTCCTGGTCCGACTTGAAAATCCAGTATGGCCACCAGGCAGCCATCTTGGATTTCTCCATGAAACTTTATTGTCATCATTTCTCAGGAAGTACTGCATGGATCTTTCTCAAATTTGGTACACAGGTTCCCCTTAGGGTCTAGTTGTGCAAGATACCTTTCCTGGTCCGACTTGAAAATCCAGTATGGCCACAAGGCAGCCATCTTGGATTTCCCAGTGAAACCTTGTTATCGCGATTTTTCAGGAACTACTGCATGGATCTTTCTCAAATTTGGTACACAGTTTCCCCTTAGGGTCTAGTTGTGCGAGATACCTTTTTCGGTCCGAATCGAAAATCCCGTATGGCCACCAGGCAGCCATCTTGGATTTCCCGCTGAAACCCTGTTATCGCGATTTCTGAGGAACTACTGCATGGATCTTTCTCAAATTTGGTACACAGGTTCCCCTTGGGGTCTAGTTGTGCAAGATACCTTTTCTGGTCCGATTCGAAAATCCAATATGGCCACCAGGCAGCCATCTAGGATTTCCCCATGAAACCTTGTTATCGCGATTTCTCAGAAACTACTGCATGGATCTTTCTCAAATTTGGTACACATTTTCCCCTTAGGGTCTAGTTGTGCAAGATACCCTTTTTGGTCCGGAAACAATTCTTGTTATCGCAATTTCTCAGGAACTACTTCATGGATCTTTCTCAAATTTGGTACAGAGGTTCCCCTTGGGGCCTACTTGTGCAACATACCTTTTTTGGTCCGATTCGACAATCCAATATGACCAACAGGCAGCCATCTTGGATTTCCCCATGAAACCGTGTTATCGCGATTTCTCAGGAACTATTGCATGTATCTTTCTCAAATTTGGTACACAGGTTCCCCTTGGGGTCTAGTTGTGCAAGATACCTTTTCTGGTCCGATTCGAAAATCCAATATGACCAACATGCAGCCATCTAGGATTTCCCCATGAAACCTTGTTTTTTCGATTTCTCAGGAACTACTGCATGGATCTTTCTCAAATTTAGTACACAGCTTCCCCTTGGGGTCTAGTTGTGCAAGATACCTTTTCTGGTCCGATTCGAAAATCCAATATGGCCACCAGGCAGCCATCTTGGATTTCCCCATGAAACCTTGTTACCGCGATTTCTCTACTGCATGGATCTTTCTCAAATTTGGTACACAGTTTCCCCTTAGGGTCTAGTTTTGCAAGATACCTTTTTCGGTCCGAATCGAAAATCCCGTATGGCCACAAGGCAGCCATCTTGGATTTCCCCGTGAAACCTTGTTATCGCGATTTCTCAGGAAATACTGCATGGGATCTTTCTCAAATTTGGTACACAGTTTCCCCTTAGGGTCTAGTTGTGCAAGATACCATTTTTGGTCCGATTCGAAAATCCAATATGACCAACAGGCAGCCATCTTGGATTTCCCCATGAAACCTTGTTATCGCGATTTCTCAGGAACTACTGTATGGATCTTTCTCAAATTTGGTACACAGGTTCCCGTTGTGGTCTAGTTGTGCAAGATACCTTTTCTGGTCCGATTCGAAAATCCAATATGGCCACCAGGCAGCCATCTTGGATTTCCCCATGAAACCTTATCGTGATTTCTCAGGAAGTACTGCATGGATCTTTCTCAAATTTGGTACACAGGTTCCCCTTAGGGTCTAGTTGTGCAAGATACCTTATTCGGTCCGAATCGAAAATCCCGTATGGCCACAAAGCAGCCATCTTGGATTTCCCTGTGAAACCTTGTTATCGCGATTTCTCAGGAACTACTGAATGGATCTTTCTCAAATTTGGTACACAGTTTCCCCTTAGGGTCTAGTTGTGCAAGATACCTTTTTTGGTCCGATTCGAAAATCCAATATGGCCACCAGGCAGCCATCTTGGATTTCCCCATGAAACCTTGTTATCGTGATTTCTCAGGAACTACTGCATGGATCTTTCTCAAAGTTGGTACACAGGTTCCCCTTGGGGTCTAGTTGTGCAAGGTACCTTTTCTGGTCCGACTCGAAAATCCAATATGCCCACCAAGCAGCCATCTTGGATTCCCCCATGAAACCTTGTTATCGCGATTTCCCAGGAACTACTGTATGGATCTTTCTCCAATTTGGTACACAGGTTCCCCTTGGGGTCTAGTTGTACAAGATATCTTTTCTGGTCCGATTCGAAAATCCAATATGGCCACCAGGCAGCCATCTTGGATTTCCCCATGAAACGTTATCGTCCCTTCTCAGGAAGTACTGCATGGATCTTTCTCATATTTGGTACACAGGTTCTCCTTAGGGCCTAGGTTTGCAAGATACCTTTTTCAGTCCGAATCGAAAATCCAATATGGCCACCAGGCAGCCATCTTGGATTTCCCCAGGAAACCTTATCGCAATTTCTCAGGAACTACTGCATGGATCTTTCTCAAATTTGGTACACAGTTTCCCCTTAGTGTCTAGTTGTGCAAGATACCCTCTTTGGTCCGATTCGAAAATCCAATATGGCCACCAGGCAGCCACCTTGGATTTCCCTTTGAAAATTTATGGTCATTTCTCAGGAAGTACTGCATGGATCTTTCTCAAATTTGGTACACAGGTTCCCCTTGGTGTCTAGTTGTGCAAGATACCTTTCCTGGTCCGATTTGAAAATCCAGTATGGCCACCAGGCAGTCATCTTGGATTTCCCCATGAAACTTTATCGTCATTTCTCAGGAACTACTGCATGGATCTTTCTCAAATTTGGTACACAGGTTCCAACCCTTAGGGTCTCGATATGCAAGATGCCTTTTTCGGTCCGAATCGAAAATCCAATATGGTCACCAGGCGGCCATCTTAGATTTCCCCATGAAATGTTGTTATCATGATTTCTCAGGAAGTACTGCCTGGATCTTTCTCAAATTTGATACACAGGTTCCCCTTGTGGTCCAGTTGTGCAAGATACCTTTTCTGGTCCGATTCCAAAATCCAATATGTCCATCAGGCGGCCATCTTGGATTACCCCATGAAACATTGCGATTTCTCAGGAACTACTGCATGAATCTTTGTTAGATTTGTTACACAGGTTCTCCTTGTCGCCTGGTTGTGCAAGATACCTTTTCTGGTCCGATTCGACAGGCGGCCATCTTGAATATTCCCATGCAACTTTGTTATCGTGATTTCTCAGGAAGTACTGCATGGATCTTTCTCAAATTTGGTACACAGGTTCCCCTTATGATCTAGTTGTGCAGGATACCTTTTTCGGTCCAAATCGAAAATCTAATATGGCCGCCTTGAATTTCCCCTTGAAACATTGTTATCGTGAATTCTCAGAAAATATTTCATGAATCTTTCTGAAAGTTGGTACACAGGTCCCACATGAGGCCTAGTAGTGCAAGATACCTTACCTGAACGGTGGGGCATATTCTATATATTGACTATAGAGAATATCCATACCTTCACCTTCCATATCAAGGAGTTCAAATAATTCGAAATTAAAATGTATTTCTTCAAAGTTTAAATCAGTTTTTAGTCCATGCAGTAGCAAGTGAACTGCTCCACCCTCTCGTCTGTCGGTGGGTCGGCTACATGAAGGGACGTCACTCTTGTGATTCAACGTCACAACACGACAACTGTAGACTACTGCATGTTTCGATCCAAGGGAGATAATCAGGATTCAGGTACTTTAGAAGTTTCAACATTACTGCGCGGACTGGATCCCTTGTACCATCTTACTATTTTCGAGCATGGTATCTTAAAAGAGATATCTTAAACTAGCCCAGTAAACAGAACAGAATTAGCATTCGTTCCTAATTATGAAATCTTAAGTATGTTTCATTACAAGCGTCTAGTCCGTCATTCATAATCCAGCCGTCGTCCATTAGAGAATATCCGCGTCCATAATCCAAAGACCTATTCCATTTTCCACATAACAGTATTAGCACCAAATTCAAAAGACAATCATAGTATACATAAACATAGGCTTGTTTCCTGCAAGAGAGAAGCGGTCAACAGTTTTCAATGATGCCGGCAAGACATCATGATGTTCCAAAAATATCAAATCCGTATCGCTGATCAGTATTCTTAATCCATAATATTCGTTATAGAGTCATCTAAAAAAAAGGTGTATCTCAGTCACGCTTTGATTGTGACTGTTCATATGAGTACCATGAGGATCTTGAAGTACATGGGCTCATACGGCCCCTAGCCCCGGGTTAAGCGGAATTAGACACATGCTACGAAACGTAGCGCCATAGATCTTGCACGCTACGTTCGTATTTTGCTATCAGCATGCGATATGTATCGCCAAATTTGAGAAACTTTGAGTGGAGGCGCTTGATGGAATAGCCCTGTTTTATAAGTTTCTGCAACAATGTTTTGTGACGTTGATTAAAATCATCACATTTAACACAGGATCTAGCAAATGCTACTAAGCGAGATATGTATACGCCATATGCAGGTCCCACTGGAATATTACTATCCAGAAAGGGATAGTTTACGATGTCGAAATTGTAATCATCTCTTTTGTCATAAAGTCGACGAGAGAGAATGCCCGCTTTATTTTTATAGAGGTAGAGATCTAAATAAGATGTGCCTGTAGGGCTATCTGTAGTTTCCTTCAAATCCAGTGAAGGTGGATATATATCCTTCACTGCGTCATTTATATAGCGATTATCCACAGCGAGAAGATCGTCTATATAGCGTTTGGTGAATGAGAAGGAACGGGCTTTGAGTGGATCGGTTTTTGAAAGCGCCAGCATATAGTCATATTCATAAGAGAACAGATACAGGTCAGCCAACAGGGGTGCACAATTAGTACCCATTGGAATACCTATATGCTGCTGATATATTGTGTTGCCAAATTTCACATAGATATTTTTAATGAGAAATTCAAGCAACTCTATAAACAAAGAAACATCCCATGAATGATATCTCTTGTATGTAGTCGAGCTAAAGAATGCTTTATGGCTTCCGACATTAATATATCTACGATCAGTTTTCTTGAACACAGATACTATTAATGAACTTATACGGTCAATAAGGTCCTGATGAGGGATTGTAGTATAGAGAGTCGAGAAATCCCATGTGGATACATGTCTGTACGGTATGTGACCTTTAGCATCAAGTTCTTCCGTAAGACATTTTGAGTTTTTCAATATCCACATACATTCAACGCCAGAGTTCTTGAAAATAGTGGCGCAATACCTTTCCCAAAATGCTTTTACCTCCTGAAGGGCCCTCGTCAATAGGGTTGAAAGAAGCTTGGTGGTGCAGCTTCTAGAACCAGCTATGAATCTAGCTTTGTATGGTGATTTATGCATTTTGGGAGTCCAGTATATTTTTGGTATGTCGCTATGATTGGTTGGAAGACAAATACCTCTTTCCCTGAGAAACTTTTTGTGATTGTTAAATAAATCTTCCAGAGTAAATGCAGTTTGGGAGTAAGTAGATGTATTTGATGAAGATATGTCTACACTCAATTCTTTAACCAGCACCTGGTAATAGTAATATTTACATATGAATATTATATTATTCGGAGCTTTGTCTGCTGGGACTATGACGAATTTACTCTGGAGATTTGCTAGAACTTCTTGCGAATTGAGGTTTCTCAGTACTTGTTTTGCTTGGGGAAGAGTACTTCTGTCAATATGGCGGATTGCTTCAACGACCTTGCTCTTGGTGAGGTCCAGCCAATCAGCGAGTACTGTAGGGTCAACTTTTTCTCGCTTAGACCAATCAATAACGTACTGTTCTAATGCAGTCAGGACTATCTTCTGGTCCGCCTTCAGATTTATTCTTCTTGGCTCTCTATATTTAGGTCCTTTCATCAGGAGTAATTTCAGATCCTTATCACTCACCACATCAAGGTCACCAGTCACAATATGTTTGCATGGTGTATAGATAAAGTTCGACAATTCACAATCACAACTATAGCCTCCTGACGTGTATAAGTTCCAGTCAAACTCCTTGACAGCATTGGAGTAATTGAATATTTTGGTGGCTATAGATTTAGTATACTTATATGAAATGCAAGGAGGTTCTGTGAACTTGAAATAGTTTGGTACAGCGTTGCGTACCTCTGGATCATTCAGGATTCGAGGTAAATTAATGATGTCCAGTCCTTTATCTAAGTAGTTGAGTTTCAAGAAAAGCCGATCTTGAGATGTTTCGATTATGTTCACTGGACGATACAACCGAAAATACGCTATATCTTGACATACTTTACTGATTTCGGATGGTATTATATTTCCTGAAGACGCAGATTGCTGTATATCTCTGGCTATTTGATTTAAAGCTCTCAGAGGTAACGCATACAGAACTGTACGTAAGCTATGTATACTATTGGGTGCGTTAGTTAAACCCACTAAGTAATTCAAAGTGATATGATCGTGAATCATCGAACTATTAAACTTTCGCCAACCATGGCTGCGTTGTCTCCGTTGATGGGGTTTAAATAGTTGGGTAATGTTGGATATATTTGAACGGCGGTTTGTAGCATTGCCGAACCCACTGACATTATCATTTAAACCAAACGGAAACACTGACCCAAGTTCTAGCATCCAGAATAATTCCCGCTCTCGGATTTTTCTCTCAAATCCAAAGGGGGAATCCTTAGTAGATGGATAGACGACGTCTATGATCTGAATACTAAAGTTATCCCAGCCATGGTCGGGTCCAGAAAAATGCCTACCTATAAGCAATTGCTTTTTCCTAACGGATTTTCTGTGACCGTTCACCCTAAGATGGAGTCTTTGGGTGGTCTTGCCAACATACTGTTGACCACACTTCTTACAGGAAACTAAGTAAATACAGTTTGTAGTAGAACAACTAAGATCAACATACGAGTTAACAGAATATGAGTTACCAGTTAACGCGGAACTAAATGAAGCTGAAGTATTAAAGAGTGGACACGTGAGACATCCACGGTGTCCACACTTAGAAATTTTGAAATTATTACATGTAGAATTCGGTGCTAAACAATCATCAAGCGCAATATTGCAAGGTTTGATGTCGTGGCCTTGCTTTGCTGGCAGAAATATATCTGTCATTTGGATGAAAAAGGTCTTAGTGCATTTCGAACTATTAGAGACTCGGCCGAGAAACCTGCACTAAGGTTCCTCGGGTCTGTCTTCATATTTTTTCTTTTAGTTGTGCTCATTATGTTTGTTGGGTGTGCAGGGGCCCGGCCTCGGGGACAACTTGTCCACCAGCAGAATCCAGGCATACACAGGTTAAAATTACAAGCGTCTAGTCCGTCATTCATAATCCAGCCGTCGTCCATTAGAGAATATCCGCGTCCATAATCCAAAGACCTATTCCATTTTCCACATAACAGCTCATGCTAAAGTGTCAAAGAGATTGGTCCTCGCTTTCAGTACCCAATGATGACACGTGCAAAAAAAAATACTACAAAACAAAGGCGAAGGATCCTCCGTGCATGTACATTCACTGTCAGACTAACTTTGCTCATTTCTCTTGTATTATAACAACCGACATAAGTACAGTTTCTAGAAATCATGAAACTCCTGAAACTTAGATTATATCTTGGTGTTTTTCAGTGTCCCTTTTCCGATCTTTTTCGCTCAGATTCGAAACTCTGTAAACAAAATTACAAACCAATCGTTTGTTGTTAGTAACAATGGACAAAAAGATCCTCTAGTCATTAGCTTACAATTATCGGACAATGGTGGGCGCCAAGATCCTTCAGGATCTCTCGTTTCGAGATGAGACCCCCAGAAATAGGGTCATCCAGCCCGACACCATTAGGGCAAATTTCGGAGGTGCCAAATTGGAATCAAACTGGCTCAGAATTTTTTTTCCGATCAAAATTTGACAAGGTGGTTTTGATATATTTTATAGACAAATATCATAGAAACATTTTAATATACGCCACAGACCATTTCTGGCCGAGTCAGGTATAATGGCCAATCAATATTCGCCGGAAGTCAAGTCCTGATAATAATCTTAGACCCAGAAACGTCAATGGACCTAAAGTCTCGTTGCATGGGACTAATTTATCCGCGGAGGCTTCTAACCGGAACCGGAAGCGACCGTATCATCGCCGGAAATGACCGCATCACCGCGGAGGAATACATTCCCCGGGGTCATTTAAGGTCACGTGACCGAAAGTGATTTTTACCGGAACTATAGCCAGGGTTCCCAGCTTTTCATGGAAACAAAACTCCCTGATTTTTCGCTGGTTATTTTCCCAAATTACCTGAGAAATATATCCTCCATGATATGGTTGTAGCTTAGAATTCATAGTCACATTGTATACAGTTATGAAAAAATTAGTCCTGATAAGAGTTCAAGCTATGCTAGATAAGCCATTAATGAGGTGTTCAGAAGGGAAATGTGCATCCCTGGTGTGCACTAAAAAGCCAACATAGCCAACCACATGTGACCCCTCTCTTGCTACTCAATTTCCCTGAGCTTTTCCCTGATTTTGGGTATTTTCTCAAATCCCCTAAGTTTTCCCTGACTGGAAAACTGGAAAATCATTTTCCCTGATTTCCCTGAGTGGCTGGGAACCCTGTATAGTGACCTTGACCTCTGTGACGTCACAAATATGCAAATTTTGTAGGTCAATAGGCCTCAATCGGTCCTTTATATACTACTTGTATCATATCCGGGAGTTAAAGTTGGGAGATGTTAGAAGTTGACTTTGTCTTAAACTGAAGAGAATATGGTTTTATCTGAATAACCGTATATTTATAATATCTTTTGTTATCTGGGGACCTCTTCAGACAATCCCTAGCTGACTTGCTTCCAGAGCAACTTTTCTACTAAAAATAAAATGTATTACATTTACCTCCGCTCAGGTGAAGTGCGTTAATCTGGGACCCGTTTCCTTGAAGTTTTCACCTTTAGGATAGTGTAACGAAAGTGCAGAATGACAACGACCCCTTGGAATCCCCTTTAATAAATCAATGCTTGTGTTCTGACATGTGACTACTGTGAAATCGAAAGTTACGTTGTGTTTACGTGTGCGGTTGACTTACCTGATGGAATTCAACTCTGTAATTTTCCTAGAATGAACTATAATAATCCGGGAGACAGACAATGCCTCGAAATCCCGGTGAAGTTATCTCAAACGATCAGTCGGGACGGAGAAAGGGACTCTGGTGAGCTCACTTGCTTCGCTGTAGATGACGTCAGTCAGGAATCCGGAAGTCAACATTTGTGGAATATGCAGATGAGGAATAGTGAAATTTGCGGTCGTGGTATGAATTAACTACAGGGAGTTGGAAGCTGAGATTTACCAGTTACGTCCGTTATGAATTATGGTTTGTTCCTCCATAGCCATATTTATCCAGCGAAGTCCAGATAAACTGATCGGGGGAAGTGTGATTCTTTGACAATAAAGAGGGCGCTGGCATCGTCGACTTGTTTCTACCTTTATCTGCAGGAGAACGTTCTGTTTCTACCTTTATCCACAGAAGAGCGGTAGCCCTATATAAGTCGGACTCCCGCTGAAACGACAGAGACCAACAGAAACATCGAGGTGAGAGCACACGCAAAATCTATTGGGGAGAAAACATCCAATACATTGCCGGGCCGCGACCAGGCCGCCGAATTGAAGAAGTGCCGCCGCCGGGCCGGGACCAGGCCGCCGAATTGGAGAATTGCCGCCGCCGAATTTGTGCCGCCGCCGGGCCGCGACCAGGTCGCCGAATTGAAGAAGTGCCGCCGCCGAATTCTATAGCATCATTGCATACATTTACACACACTTACAATCACACGTCCGGGCTGTGTTTACTCTACTTCGATCTCTACCTATTTCAACCGTATCGCACAGTTGTTTGGGTATTGCGCTGGGAGTTAAGTGTATAGACACTTATCGTCAATGGTTATTCCTAATCTCTACTGTACGATAGTGCAGGCTCAGCTCTGGGAATTAACTAACGGCGTTAGTGTTGATAGCACGGCCATACCTTTATGGTATCGATTAAGCTGTACCCGGTAGGAGACGCTCGTCTCTGTGAAGAGGGTATAGCTAGGCAAATCATACACAATTCCTACCTAAACAATTATTCATGCACACACGCACTTAAATACACAACATACAGGTTGAAATATATTCACGCTAACACCCACAAGCTATAGGTTCGAGCCTATAGCTTGGCAAATATACACCTTCCCAGTCAATCGTACGATAAACGATTACCCATTCACGCCTCCATAAGCATACAGTCTCTCACCACCCTGTACATACATTGAGTAATTCACGGCCAATCATAGATTACTACTGTCTCATACAGTAGTATATAAAGGGGGAATCCTTGACTAGATGCCCATCTATTGAGGATGACCATGCAGTAGTATAGAGAGAGCGTTCCTATACCAGCTGACCATACAGTAGTATAGAAGGAGGGTGCCGATTCCAGGTGCCCATACAGTATAGGAAGAGGGTTACTAGACCAGGTGCCTACCCATCCACCGTGTGTTCTCGATGTCCGATCCTACGTGGACCGTGTAGCCGTGAACTCTAGCCTTGATGATTCGTCCTTGTAGCGGGGCCGCAGAGTGAGTCGCCGTGAGCGGGGTCGCTGAAGCCTGGGGGTGTATTCCTACGAGGGGTGCCGTCTGCTGCTGTGGAGAGCCGTGCAGTTGAATAGTCCTGCGGTGTTACAGAGAGACGGGCCGGTGCCGTAGAAGCCTTTGTACTACTGTCGTGCCCAGGCGGTCCGCATCCATTGACGGTTATCAACGCTTGGAGGGGCTTAGTCGTGTAAGACGAGACACGACAACCACGAGAAGTCCATATCACCCGAGGGAGGAAGACCGGGGGAAAGAAGACACACGTCGGACATAACCACGGAGGAGCCTAGTCGTGTAAGACGAGACACGACGCAGTGTTCATCCATACGGGAGTGAACGAAGACCTGGGGAAGGAAGACAGACGCTGGACCTTACCCCGTATATCTGGGGAAGGACGATAGACGCTGGATCCTACTGCAAAGCCCTGGGGAAGGAAGATAGAAGCTGGACCCATCCATGAGAGAACCGGTCGTGACCAGACTGTGGCTGTGACCAGGTCTGCTCGCGAAATAGCTAGGGCTATCTATTTTGTATATATTTTCTATTGAACTTCGGTTAATGATAACAATAAGAGTACAGATAATTCATAGAGTAGGGATCTTCTTTGCAGGGATTGTACGCTACCACGATTTGAATCCTGTATACCTGCTCAAAGAATTATATGTCAGTATTGCATTAATTTGCTTTGGTTGTCATTACAGGTAGTGGATAATTCAGTGGATAATTCAGCTCCACCTACTGCAGAGCCTTTGCACCGGAATAGCCCAGCCTCTGATGAAGCAACGGTGCCAACCCCAAGATGTCCACCGCACCTACGGGCCTTAGTACAACAGTCCAGTGAGGGATTGGAAGTTGAGAGAGCTTTAGCTGTAGAGGACTTGGTTACTCGCTTCACCCATTTGTTTGCCAAAGATTACAGTGACTTAGGGCGAACAACGATGGTACAGCATCATATCAAAACGGGGAATGCGCCACCTATCCGGATTCCTCCACGACGTCCACCCCTCTATGCTCGTGGAATAATAGGCGATCAGGTTGAAGACATGCTGCAGCGGGGAGTCATTGAGCCATCTAATGGGCCTTGGTCTGCTCCGGTTGTCCTGGTACGGAAGAAGAATGGGGAAATGCGATTCTGCGTTGATTACCGAGCCCTCAACAAAGTAACGGAGAAAGATGCCTACCCCCTGCCGAGAATCGACGAGTCCCTGGATTCTCTGTCTGGTGCCTGCTGGTGGAGTACGCTCGACCTGATGTCGGGGTACTGGCAGGTCGAAGTAGCCCCGGAAGACAGATGTAAGACCGCCTTTTCCACTCGACGGGGCCTGTACCAATTCCGGGCCATGCCTTTCGGGCTTTGTAATGCTCCAGGAACCTTCGAGCGATTAATGGAGACAGTTTTGGCAGGCCTCCATTACGAGACGTGCTTAGTGTACCTCGACGACATAATAGTTTTTGGCCGGACCTTCGAGGAGATGATCCAACGACTGGAGGAAGTCTTCCAGAGGCTGCAACAACACGGCCTGAAATTGAAGCCTTCGAAATGTGTCATCGGGAAACGACAAGTCCTTTACCTGGGTCATATAGTGACGCAAGATGGGATTGGTACCGATCCGGAGAAGATTCGGGCTGTACGAGAGTGGCCGACGCCTGTCTCCCAAACAGATGTCAGAAGTTTTCTTGGGCTGTGTGGGTACTACCGGCGTTTTATACGAGACCTTGCGACTGTAGCAGCCTCTCTTCATCGACTGACGGAGAAGGCGGTATTTATGTGGGATGATACAGCCCAGACGGCATTCGACCACCTAAGAGAGAAGCTGACGACCGCACCTATGTTAATGATGCCAGAGTTCCGACAACCCTTTATCCTGGACACAGATGCCAGCGATTTCGGCATTGGGGCCGTTTTGTCCCAGGAGATCAACGGGGAAGAAAAGGTCGTAGCCTATGCCAGCAGGGTGTTGTCCAAGACAGAACGTGCCTACTGTGTGACTAGACGGGAACTTCTGGCCGTCGTGTACTTTGTCAAGTACTTTCGGCATTATCTGTTCGGCCGAAAATTTCTGCTGCGCACTGACCATGGGTCCCTGAGATGGTTAATGCGGTTTAAAGAACCGGAGGGACAATTGGCTCGCTGGATACAAGCCCTCGGAGTCTACGACTTTGAAATCCAGCATCGACCCGGACGGAAGCACGGAAATGCTGACGCCATGAGCCGAATCCCGTGTAAGCAGTGTGGACGATCAGGGTCCGAGGTCCAGGAAGCTGCCCGTGTTACGGAGATTGTACCGCCGACTGCAGACTTCAGTCAAGCTCAGGCCGCGGACGCAGACTTGCAGCCTGTCCTGGAGTGGGTAAAGAAAGGCAGTCGACCCGCCAGGGAGGACATCAGTCAATATGGGCCCGTAACTAAGACCCTGTGGGGTGCCTTCGATCTACTGGAGATGAGTGGAACCTTGCTTGTGCGGAGATGGGTGAATGCTCGGGGAGAAGTGAAACGACGGCTTCTGGTGGTCCCTCACTCCCTCAGACGGAACGTTTTGAAAGAGTGTCATGACAGTGTAACCGTTGGTCACCTTGGGGTGAAGAAAACCTTGGCAAAGGTGAGACAGGCGTACATGTGGCCTGGTCTACAGACGGATGTTCGGCAATGGTGCCGGAGTTGCGACGTGTGCAACCGTAGGAAGTTGGCAGGACGGAAGCCCATAGGTCCTCATCGCGGTCAGATGACCGGAAGTCCAGAAGACAGAGCAGCTGTTGATATTCTCGGGCCATTGGCGGAAACCTGTCGGGGAAATCGATACGTAGTCGTCATCAGAGACTACTTCACCCGTTGGGTGGAAGCTGTAGCCTTACCCAATCAGGAAGCCACAACGGTTGCCCAAGCTGTCGTAGACCACTTCGTGACCCGATTTGGCGTACCAATGGCAATTCACTCTGACCAGGGGCGTCAGTTTGAAAGCAGAGTATTCCGGGGGATGTGCCGCATACTCGGAATGAGCAAAACGAGGACTACACCCTATCACCCCCAGTAGAACGGCATGATTGAACGGTTCAACCGGACCTTAGCCCAGATGTTGCGTGCCATCATTGACCGTCACCCGGACGACTGGGATCTTCACATCCCATTGGTGCTGATGTCATACCGTGCCACCGTGCATGAGACAACGGGATATTCCCCAAACATGATGGTGTTCGGGAGGCAAATCGCCTTGCCGTCGCACCTGACTTTAGGAGCACCTCCGAAACAGCAGGTAGAGCCGACACAGTGGGTCGAAGATCTCCGGGATGAGATGGCCGAGATACACGAGTTTGCCCGAGAGACTACGAGGAAGAGCTTGAGGCGGCAGAAATGTATCTACGATACGAGAGCTTTTCCTCACAAATACAAGCCTGGTGATCAGGTTTACCTGTATATTTCCGCCACTAAGCGTGGGGAGATCCGGAAACTAGGAGACCGGTGGGGAGGGCCTTATACTGTGAAAGAAGCCCTGACTGATGTGACATATCGCATCGCCGACGAGGCTGGTGGCCTCCGTGTAGTCATGATCGTCTTAAGCCCTTCTACCCCAGAGAGATGTCGGATAGTGAGACCACTGAGTCTACAGAGAATGATGGTGATGTCGAGTCTGAGAACGACTCGGAGCCCCCGGCAGTCTTTCCATATCCGGTGGAGCATCCAACCGCAGTGAGATCTCCAGCACCTCGGCAGACGAGAAGTGGGCGGAGAACCCGTCGTCCTCGGAGATTGGCAGATTACGAGGTTGGATTACCACCTGATCCTCCTGTTGAAGACGAGTCGCCTCTTTCGGAAGAGCAGATGGCCTTGCCGGAGACGTGGAGTCCTCCACGAACGACTCGTGGACGTCGTGTCCAGCGACCGAGGCGCTTTAATGACCACGTTTTAGCCTGTAAGTGGACAGGAGATGCACGACCGTATGGTCGGAGAAATACGGTTGATGACCGTGATCGTCGAGGGATGTCCTGTGGTGCAGGGCCGGCCTCCAAGTACTCCTGTGGGCGACAAACACAGACTGGGCGATCCCGAGGCTTTATTGCCTCAGATGCGTGGTGAACAGACTCCAGCAGGAGACAGCTGTGGCCTGCTGTGGACCCGAGTCCATTGCAGGTGACGACGACTTGGCCAGGAAGTCAAGAGGACCGTCGTCCTGTAATTTTGTTGTATATATGTTGTACATGTTCTGTACTCCCGTGACGAGAGCCATGACGAGGGCGTCATGTTCTTCGAAGGCGGGGGTAGTGTAACCAAAGTGCAGAATGACAACGACCCCTTGGGATCCCCTTTAATAAATCACTGCTTGTGTTCTGACATGTGACTACTGTGAAATCGAAAGTTACATTGTGTTTACGTGTGCGGTTGACTTACCTGATGGAATTCAACGCTGTAATTTTCCTAGAATGAACTATAATAATCCGGGAGACAGACAATGCCTCGAAATCCCGGTGAAGTTATCTCAAACGATCAGTCGGGACGGAGAAAGGGACTCTGGTGAGCTCACTTGCTTCGCTGTAGATGACGTCAGTCAGGAATCCGGAAGTCAACATTTGTGGAATATGCAGATGAGGAATAGTGAAATTTGCGGTCGTGGTATGAGTTGGAAGCTGAGATTTACCAGTTACGTCCGTTATGAATTATGGTTTGTTCCTCCATAGCCATATTTATCCAGCGAAGTCCAGATAAACTGATCGGGGGAAGTGTGATTCTTTGACAATGAAGAGGGCGCTGGCATCGTCAACTTGTTTCTACCTTTATCTGCAGGAGAACGTTCTGTTTCTACCTTTATCCACAGAAGAGCGGTAGCCCTATATAAGTCGGACTCCCGCTGAAACGACAGAGACCAACAGAAACATCGAGGTGAGAGCACACGCAAAATCTATTGGGGAGAAAACATCCAATACATTGCCGGGCCACGACCAGGCCGCCGAATTGAAGAAGTGCCGCCGCCGGGCCGGGACCAGGCCGCCGAATTGGAGAATTGCCGCCGCCGAATTTGTGCCGCCACCGGGCCGCGACCAGGCCGCCGAATTGAAGAAGTGCCGCCGGCGCCGAATCCTATAACATCATTGCATACATTTACACTCACTTACAATCACACGTCCGGGCTGTGTTTACTCTACTTCGATCTCTACCTATCTCAACCGTATCGCACAGTTGTGTGGGTATTGCGCTGGGAGTTAGAGTATAGACACTCATCCCCAATGGTCGTTCCTATCTCTACTGTACGGTAGTGCAGGCTCAGCTCTGGGAATTAACCTACGGCGTTAGTGTTGATAGCATGGCCATACCTTTATGGTATCGATTAAGCTGTATCCGGTAGGAGACGCTCGTCTCTGTGAAGAGGGTACAGCTAGGCAAATCATACACAGTTCCTACCTAAACAATTATTCATGCACACACGTACTTAAATACACAACGTCCAGGTTGAAATATATTCACGCTAACACCCACAAGCTATAGGTTCGAGCCTATAGCTTGGCAAATATACACCTTCCCAGTCAATCGTACGATAAACGATTACCCATTCACGCCTCCATAAGCATACAGTCTCTCACCACCCTGTACATACATTGAGTAATTCACGGCCAATCATAGATTACTACTGTCTCATACAGTAGTATATAAAGGGGGAATCCTTGACTAGATGCCCATCTATTGAGGATGACCATGCAGTAGTATAGAGAGAGCGTTCCTATACCAGCTGACATACAGTAGTATAGAAAGAGGGTGCCGATTCCAGGGGCCCATACAGTAGTATAGGAAGAGGGTTACTAGACCAGGTGCCTACCCATCCACCGTGTGTTCTCGATGTCCGATCCTACGTGGACCGTGTAGCCGTGAACTCTAGCCTTGATGATTCGTCCTTGTAGCGGGGCCGCGGAGTGAGTCGCCGTGAGCGGGGTCGCTGAAGCCTGGGGGTGTATTCCTACGAGGGGTGCTGTCTGCTGCTGTGGTGAGCCGTGCAGTTGAATAGTCCTGCAGTGTAACAGAGAGACGGGCCGGTGCCGTAGAAGCCTTTGTACTGTGATAGTACTGTCGTGCCCAGGCCGTCCGCATCCATTGACGGTTATCAACGCTTGGAGGGGCTTAGTCGTGTAAGACGAGACACGCCGACCACGAGAAGTCCATATCACCCGAGGGAGGAAGACCGGGGGAAGGACACACGTCGGACATAACCACGGACGGCCTAGTCGTGTAAGACGAGACACGACGCAGTGTTCATCCATACGGGAGTGGACGATAGACGCTGGATCCTACTGCAAAGCCCTAGGGAAGGAAGATAGAAGCTGGACCCATCCATGAGAGAACCGGTCGTGACCAGACTGTGGCTGTGACCAGGCCTGCTCGCGAAATAGCTAGGGCTATCTATTTTGTATATATTTTCTATTGAACTTCGGTTAATGATAACTATAAGAGTACAGATAATTCATAGAGTAGGGATCTTCTTTGCAGGGATTGTACGCTACCACGATTTGAATCCTGTATACCTGCTCAAAGAATTATATGTCAGTATTGCATTAATTTGCTTTGGTTGTCAGAACAGGTCTTCCTTTCCAACCTCCTTGATCCAGACAAGGTGACAGGTTGAATCGAACTCCCTCGTTGGCCAAGATCAGTGCCCGAGTGCGTTCCCAGTAGCCTGACAGTATGTCTTGGGGACCCTGCGCATTCTGTGGATCTGAAACATCCATTATCCCACGTATAGAAGTAAAAACGTTTCAATAGCTTAATTTCGCATTTTTCATTCAACTCAGAGGCGATTAAGCTGAAATCAGTATAACTTTGAGGGCAAAGTGGGGGAAAATCGTATTCACCATTACTACAAATATTGTCACCAGTTTTCTCCAATCAGTTTCGCACTAGATATTGGAATAAGGGCACGTGTATACGGTTGTAACGCGACGACCTCGAAAATCTGACTGAGCAAAGTCCCTTTTGAAGTGGTAGTGTCATACGCACAATGCTGATGTGATATCTACCACGTTGTCACGAGTGCAATAGCTTTCCCCTTCGTATTCTCTCCGGCTGTATAAGGTACTATAGACCTGGGTCCTGGGAATGTAAAGATACCTTTTAAAAGTAATAAATTACCTCTCATATTCGGTCGCGTTTGTGAGACAGTAACTTAAAAGCAGCTAAGCTTTAGAAGGGGATTTGGTTTAATGTCAGACTCAAGGTTTGGTATAAAGTTTACATACCCTAGTTAGTCGAGATAACGACAGAAGTATGTCAAACTTTATCAGCAGGCTCAGATCACAGCCATACCCTAGTGTATACATGATATACTCCGCCATAAATTAACTTTACTTTCATTACCTAGGTTAAGTAGAGGCGTTCCATCATGTGTGTAAACCGTTTTGGCTAGTCCATCATAAGGTCTATGATATATATGTTACGAAAGGAGGTCCTGGCCCAACAGTAACCAGCAGTGAACACCAAAGCAGACAGGAGCTGGAGAAAAATCTACAAACAAGGTAAATACGATGATTTTCAAACCCAGCGACAGTAATCCTTATACGATTGCCTTTCAATCATTAAGGTGCAGGAATGGTTATTATTGTCTCGGATGCTATTTAGCAGATCTGCTACTTCGCAAATAATTTCTAAAATCAGTGATATTTAGAAAGGGGTGTGCTACTTTGAAGATAATTTCTAGGATTACTGCTAGTTAGCACTTTGACTTGCCTGAAATATATTGTATAATTAGCACAATTGCTAAATATTCAATATTTCTTTCTAAATTGCAGCCAGAAGAAATATTCAGTATTCATGATAATTCGCAAACGCAAATTGTCGGACTGCCTCTCCCGAAAGAAAATATATTGTATAATTAGCACAAATGCTAAATATTGAATATTTCTTCTAAATTGCATCCATGATAAATATTGAATATTTCTTCTAAATCGCAGCTCCAAATTGTCCGATTGCCTCTCCTTAAAGAAAATATATTATATAATTAGCACAAATGCTACATATTTTCAATATTGCAAGGACTGGTGATTAAGGAGGTTTAAGGCAGTCCTACCCCTTATTTGCTGGTCTGTGCAACTCCTCTGACAATAACAGGGATTATTCTATCGTTCTTCCTGGTTAAACAACGCGCATGCGCTGTTATGTAAGTTTTAAGACAGTCGCAAGTACATTTTCATTTGTGGTCTGTGCAACTCCACTCAGACAATAACAGATTATTCTATCGTTCTTCCTGGTTAAACAACGCGCATGTGCTGGTATATAGACTGTTTAACCCTATCCGGCCTGGGCTTTTCGGGACCTGTCGTGGCCTAGGGCCTAATTATTTTTCTGGCCCCTTGAGCTAGGGGGCTGAAACTTACCACACTATATCCTTGGGTCAAGCTCTACCACAAAATGTAAAAAATCCAAGATGGCCGACTTGATGACTGTGACGTCATTTTATAGTAGATTATAAAAGTGCTAAATATTGAATATATTGTCTTTCCCAGACGCCAGCTACATATTTAAGTGCGAATCTTTTCTAATTATATGATATTATAAAGGTGCTAAATATTGAATATATTGTCTTTTCCCAGACGCCAGATAGATACTTAACTGCGAATCTCTTCTAATTATATGATATTATCAAAGTGCTCAATATTGAATATATTGTCTTTCCCAGACGCCAGCTACATATTTAACTGCGAATCTTTTCTAATTATATGATATTATCAAAGTGCTAAATATTGAATATATTGTCTTTCCCAGACGCCAGCTACATATTTAACTGCGATTCTTTTCTAATTATATGATATTATAAAGGTGCTAAATATTGAATATATTGTCTTTTCCCAGACGCCAGATAGATACTTAACTGCGAATCTCTTCTAATTAGATGATATTATCAAAGTGCTAAATATTCAATATATTGTCTGCTCTCAAACGTCACCTACATATTTAAATGCGAATATATTCTAATTAGATGATATTATAAAGGTGCTAAATATTGAATATATTGTCCTTTCTCCGACACGGTGTTACACATATTTTGATGCGAATCTCTTCTAATTATATTAGATTATAAAAGTGCTAAATATTGGATATATTGTCTTTTCTCCGAAAAGGGTCTTGTGGATATTTAACTGCGAATCTCTTCTAATTATATGATATTATCAAAGTGCTAAATATTGAATATATTGTCTTTCCCAGACGCCATCTACATATTTAACTGCGAATCTTTTCTAATTATATGATATTATAAAGGTGCTAAATATTGAATATATTGTCTTTTCCCAGACGCCAGATAGATACTTAACTGCGAATCTCTTCTAATTAGATGATATTATCAAAGTGCTAAATATTCAATATATTGTCTGTTCTCAGACGTCAGCTACATATTTATGTGCGAATCTATTCTAATTAGATAATATTATAACGGTGCTAAATATCGAATATATTGTCCTTTCTCCGACACGGTGTTACAGATATTTTAATGCGAATCTCTTCTAATTATAGTAGATTATAAAAGTGCTAAATATTGAATATATTGTCTTTTCCAGACGCCAGCTATATATTTAAGTGCGAATGTTTTCTAATTATATGATATTATAAAGGTGCTAAATATTGAATATATTGTCTTTTCTCAGACGCCAGATAGATACTTAACTGCGAATCTCTTCTAATTAGATGATATTATCAAAGTGCTAAATATTCAATATATTGTCTGTTCTCAGACGTCAGCTACATATTTATGTGCGAATCTATTCTAATTAGATAATATTATAAAGGTGATAAATATTGAATATATTGTCCTTTCTCCGACACGGTGTTACAGATATTTTAATGCGAATATATTCTATTTAGACTAGATTATAAAAGTTCTAAATATTAAATATAGATATTAAAGTAACCCACTTTTCTGCCTACTGCGGAGTTTAGCAAAAATATCTGCACAATATTGCCAAGTATGCTATATAGCACCATGTTAAAGCATAGGAAATTTGAAAAGTATCTAAAAAAAAAGCCAATCCTGCACCTAACTCCTTTCAATGGACCTAAGTTTTAAGTCCACTGAAAAATTTCTTTTGTACATATGTGCAAAACTTTTCAACATATGTGGAATAAGCGTTTAAAATTACTGAAACTACTAGCCATAGGCCAAAAGCTTGTCCTGTCAGCTAGTCGTTTGTTATTTGGTGTTCGAAGTTCTCACACCAGTGGCCATCGTTTCTTCGAACTTCAGAATTAAATGCCAAATTTGGTCAAAGTAACTGATATTTACATAGAGTCGATACCGCAAAAACAAATCGTTCCACACCCTGCAAAATGAGGTCGACTGTCTCAAAACGCGCATGCCTGGCTGCACAGAATATCACCTAGGCCAAAGTATCAATTGTCGTTGAAGTGGAAAATTATGACGGAAGCATTAGCTAATTCCGATATCACGTAATACTCGGTTAGCTTTGTTGAGAAATATGAATGAATCAGTGGTACAGACATAATGGTACACAAAATAGTAAATTGTACATGTATGCTTATTTATTAGCTTACATCCCGTGCAAACGGCGTCTCTTCGCGTTAAGAGTGGTTTCCAGGATGTGCCGAGCTCCCATAACTTAAGAGTGGATTTTAGAGGATGTTTCGGGTTCTTTCAATTTGCGAGGTGTTCGTGAATAGCACTCCTTTCCCTAAGGTGACAATAAGTCTAGGCTAAGTATCTCTTAGGCTGAGGCCCTGGCCTGAGCGCGCTCCACCATATCCACTTATCGTATATAGTCCTCGGAACTTATTTACAAAGAGCTCATAAGTCCTAGACAGATAAACCACACGTCGTGTGATTTTAAAGGAACGGAGTGTTTTTCACGAACATTTTGCAAATTGAGAGAATCCATTACATGATAAGTTTGCCATGTAAGGATCTTCAAACCGGGAGCACCGTGAGCAATACAGCTTGTTGGGTAGCTTTTCCAGGTTTAACAATTAGGTTCACCTATATTGTGTTTTCCTTACATGACGAATAGGTCGACTATAAAGTGGAGAGAGATTTCTACGCCCACTTCACGTCACGCAGAAAACTTGTAATGGTCTGCAAACAATTTTTAAAATTGTTTCTTATTAGTAAGCAATATACTTTTATAGGCTGTATTAGTGTTGGGTCCCTGCCGCCAGTGTCAGCCAATGGAATCGCGTCTTTACCTCGATAATCTGATGAGTCTCAAATGTCTCAACTTGACCTACTTGGCTGACCCAGAAAAATGTGACATCATATCTATAAAAATGTGACATCATACCTATAAAGATGTGACATCATACCTATAAAGATGTGACATCATACCTATAAAAATGTGACATACCTATAAAAATGTGACATCATACCTATAAAGATGTGACATCATACCTATAAAGATGTGACATCATACCTATAAAGATGTGACATCATACCTATAAAGATGTGACATCATACCTATAAAGATGTGACATCATACCTATAAAGATATGGGGTTTTCTGCTTATTGGAAAATTATTCTTGTTAATGTGTTCTCAGATGATCCATGACTGTAGCTTATGTAGCGTCTTGTGAATAATGGCCATGGCTATGAGGCGGGGTTTGTCACTTTCTAATTTAGTCCATTCATTTATAAAAAAGAAATCGAAGCGAAATAACAACTGAGCCGTATTAGCGAAAAGTGCCCCCCCTCCCCCACCCCAACGCTATATATTTCCCCTATCCCTATGGCTAGAGTGCTGCAATTCTACTAGAAAATATAGAAAAAATCTAAAGTGACTGCATTTGATGACGTCATATAATCTGAAACATATATTTGTAAATCTTGCAATGATTTTATTTGTGGACATAAGATTTAAATTTTACTAAACTCCGTGTATGGCAAGCCAAAGTGCTTTTTATTCCGAATTTTCGATATCGGGAATTCAATTCCCGATATCGGAAATAGAATTTCCGATATCGGGAATTAGAATCTGAATCTGAATCTGAATCTGAAGCCTAAATGATGTGCGGCTAAAAACAGGCATGGGTTCGGATCTTCGACCATAAATAGATGTAAAATCTTTAACAAAAACCTTGTAAACGTATATATTTTCTAAATGGGGACACTCGTGCCATTATTTCAGGGGACTTGTGAGCTATTGAAATTGAAAAGGAAAGACGTGCAATCCTCCTTAGCCCTTCTTCAACTTTTCTGAAAAACATGAAATGATTTTCTTTTTATGTATGTTAAAGTGTTTCCCGTCCAAAGGACAATTTAATATGGCGAAAAAAATAGGGGGTCGACCTACTCGTTTTTTGTAAAATTTTATCGCCATAGAGGAATCATGATTTTCGCTTCCAGAAAAAGTGCGGATTTTGGTCCTCCAGATATTCAATTCCGGACACGATTAACTCTGTAGTGGCGAATGGATGCGATCAACAAGCAATTGTTATATCCTCGTTTGGAGAAATGGTTACGTCCAGCAGGGTGATACTATAGATATCAGTTAGTAGATGTCAAAATCGGCCGATCTTCCTTATTATAAAATTAGGGAGACACCACTTTGTACGAAACCGTGGCAAGTGTGGAGTGCACCCAAGAGTTGCAATTCCCGATATCGGAAATTCAATGACAATTTCCGATATCGAAAATTGAATTTCCGATATCGGGAATTGAATTTCCGATATCGGGAATTGAATTTCCGATATCGGGAATTCAATTTCCGATATCGGGAATTCAAATTCCGATATCGGGAATTGTCTCCGAATTTCCGATATCGGAAATTGCAATTCCCGATATCGGAAATTCAATTTCCGATATCGAAAATTCTAATTTCCGATATCGGGAATTGCAATTTCCGTTATCGGAAATTGAATTTCCGATATCGAGAATTCAATTTTCGATATCGGAAATTGAAGGTCATGAATTTCCGATATCGGAAATTTTAATTCCGATATCGGGAATTCAATTCCCGATATCGGAATTTCTCGAATAAAAAGCACTATGGCTTGCCATATCCGTGCTTATTTAACATGAATTTTAAATGGATTTATATATGTGTCTGATAAGTAACAAATAGTTATATGTAAAAACATTAAATCACAAAGGGACAAATGACCACTCCTATCTGACCTTTGAAGACCCAAATGTAGACAGTCACATCCAGTAAAGTAAAAAAGGCATAATTCTGGATACTACATGACTCGGAGTTAAGACCCCCCCGCGCCCACAGTTAATGCTCCTGTTTTACATACTGCCGAAATGTTGATCTTTCTTGGCCATTGGTATTAGACACTATCATCTGGTCATGTTCTCAGACTTCGCAAACATTGAATTATTCAGTTAATATTTAGTAATATGATGGACAGATCGTTGAGCAGCTGTTCTTTGATCAACCTGCCCCATAATTTGGTCAGCCTATGTCTCATGAGTCTCTTTTCCGTTCTCCGCTTATTCTGATCTTTAGAATATTATAAGATATCTATTAATATCTATCACCTCTAATCTCCGTAAATTTAACATGTCAGAGAAAGAAGACTGACGTCACTAACTTTTGCCCTAGACCTCCTTGGCTTACAAGAGTGTGACACTATTGTCTATTAATGTTTATAGGGGATGTATGTGGTACTATATATATATATATATCTCCCTCTCCAGTCAGACAGCTATATTCAGAATAATATCTACATTCAGCCAGATATTTATATCCAGTCAGATATCTATATTCAGTCACATATCTATATTCAGTCAGTTATCTATATTCAATCAGATATCTATATTCACTCAGATATCTATATACAGCCAGATATCTACATTCAGTCAGATATCTATATACAGCCAGATATCTACATTTAGTCAGATATCTATATTCAGTCAGATATCTATATACAGCCAGATATCTACATTCAGTCAGATATCTATAATACAGCCAGATATCTATATTCAGGCAGATACCTATATACAGTCTGATTTTTTTATTCAGTCAGATATCTATATGCAGCCAGATATCTATATTTAGTCAGATATCTATATACAGCCAGATATCTAAATTCAGTCAGATATCTATAATACAGCCAGATATCTATATTCAGGCAGATATCTATATACAGTCTGATATATATATTCAGTCAGACATCTATATACAGTCAGATATCTATATTCAGTCAGATATCTATATACAGTCAGATATCTATATTCAGCCAGATATCTATATTCAGCCAGATATCCATATTCAGCCAGATATCTATATTAAGCCAGATATCCATATTCAGTCAGATATCTATATTCATTCAGATATCCATATTCAGCCAGATATCTATATACAGTCAGATATCCATAAACAGTCAAATATCTATATAGTCCGTCAGATATCTATATTCAGCCAGATATCTATATAAAACGTACTTTATGAAGTAGATCACTAGTTGCCTTCCTCAGAATGATTGTCACCAGTCTGCAGCGATATTTACCAGTTTTGTATCTCTCAAATATATATATCTATCTTAAAAGGGGATCTCCAAATGTTTGATCATCTGTGATAATGACCGTTTTTTTCTGATTAACCAGCAAACAAAATCGTGAATTACGTACACCTGGTTATGGCAAACTATTTCAGTATTCAATCGATTATTCCACATATGTTGAAGAGATTTGTACGTACATACAAAAGAATTCCACATATGTGTAAAAACAAGATTTTATACAGATGTGCAAAAGTTTTAGACATACATGTGGAAAATTTTTACAGATCAACATTTTTACATGAATTAAACATTTCACATATGTCCAAAGGAATTTTACATATATGTACAAAAGTTTTCCACAAGTATACAAAACCAGGGGGAGGGGGGAGTTGTTAAAAAAATATTCGAATTAACATCTACACGTACGGTATCAATATACATGTATACAAGTCAGATAAGTCAGGTCTGACACCGGCTCGAATGTCTCTCTTTGCTCATCGATAAAAGTCTCGTCTCGTGCAGCTTATCCTTCACTAGCCCGAAAATAGGATAGGAATGCCACGCCCCTAAGCTATTTTCACCTATCACAGCCCGAGTTTTGGGGTTAATCCTTCACAAACTGAGCGTGAGTATCATTATCACTTATATTTACCATAAAATACATCAGTCGGTCCGTCTATAAAATAAACACACGAAAACAGCACATTACAGAAAACATATGTCATCCAGCACTTTGACCGATCAAACATGTCTCACTGACCTGTCTGGGATATTACGGTAGGCCTACTTAAAACGTGGATTCTGACCCAGAGAGTCAATCGGAATAGGGGTGGGGCTGCCGAACAAGGAGAAAGAATGAACTGATTGATTATTATACGTGTAGGTTATGTGATATATGGTCAGGTGTATAATTGATTATTATACGTGTATGTTATATGTGATATATGGTTAGCTCTTATCTTTGAAAGTATATAGTCTGTCCGTGTGAGAAAGTGATGAGCTTGCTGGGCTAAATGTATATGTAACTTATACTTATCCAGGATAGCGACATTAATATGTCAATACTGGCAGACTTTAGTCAAATGGAAGATTGTGAGGAACTTAAATTGATTTTACTTGCCTAAAATAGGTCAGAAAGACACGTTTATATGAGGTGATTCTGTATATGTTAATTCACAGCAGCGAATGACGGCAAGTTACTATAATAATGTTATTCTTCCATTCAATGACTGTAATTATTGATCTTGAATTTTGACGAAATCCTTGATTATAGTCTGTCCATTTTAATTAGTCGTCTACTTTGGAGCTTGTCAAAAATCAGTAGATAAGTTTGCATAAATGTTCTTTTTCGCAGCGTGTAGAACAAACTGAACTGTACAAAATGACTACCAATTTCTCGGTGATATCGATAATATATCACGCTTGAAATAACTTTGTGATTCTCCCCATACAAATCTGCATTACATTTGTTTCATGTATCAGGCCTCAATTACATTTGGCCTACTTGGTCAATTACATTAGTCGTCTACTTTCGAGCTTGTCAAAAATCAAGAGTTAACTCTGCATAAATTTTTTTGCAGTGTGTAGAAAAAACTCAACTCTACAAAATGACTACGATTTCTCCATGATATCGATAATATATCACGCTTGAAATAACTTTGTAATTTTCTCCATATGAAACTTCAGTAGAGTTGTTTCATGTACTGGGTCTCAATTGCATAGAGAGACGTCATAATATATTCATGTCTACTGCCACAAAGGTCATTGATGCCGTATATAGTAATAACAGTCGGTCCGTGGAAGTGTTGATTATGTCCCATGCCCAGTGAAATTGTCGAGTGATAAACCGCACACGCCTCTTTGACCGTATACGGCATTGTTGACCTTTGTGCTAGCAAATACGAATATATTATGACGTATGACGATCTCCTGATCGGGGGATCTGTTCAGGCGGATATCTGGGTCAGGGTATTTCTTCAGTCTCACGAAATCATCAGGTCAGGTCAATGAATCTGTGCCGGTTGGATTAACCTGGCGATAAACGGGACAAGGTTGAGGATATCACCAGATTAAGGTATCTATTCAGAATGAGGATATCTGAGACAGGGTATTTGTTCAGGTTGATGATATCTGCATGTTGGATCAGACTGGCGATAAACGGGACAAGGCTGTGGATATCACCAGATTAAGGTATCTATTCAGGCTGAGGATATCGGGGACAGGGTAGGCCTATTTGTTCAGGTTGAAGATGTCGCCAAGTCAATCTATCTATTTGGGCTGGTGATATCTTCAGGTCTGGGTATTTTGTTCAGGCCGATGATATCTGCTGGTCTAGATACTTGTTCGGGTTGATGATATTTCCAGGTCAGAGTACCTGCATGTTCAGACTCCTGATATGTCCAGGTCAGGGTGCCAGTTCAGGCTGGTGATATCTTCAATTGAAAGTATCTGCTCGAGCTGATATTATTTTTTCATGTCAGGGTACCCTTTCTGGTTGATGATATCTCCAGCTCTGGATATCTGTTTAGATTGATTTCCAGATCAGGGTATGTGATCAGGTTGACGATATCTCCAAGTCAGGTATCTGCTAGAGAGGATATTATTTTTTTCACGTCAGGGTACCTCTCCTGGCTGATGATATCTCTTCAAACTAATGATATATCTAGATGAGGATATCTGTTCAGGCTGATGATAGCAAGTGAGTGGGATTTAACGTTTCACTATACCATAAGTATTGCACTACTACATTGTTGCAAGAAGTATCGAAGAGGTGCGCGAAACCAAATGTTTCAGTTCAATGTTACACATGAAAATTGTATAGTACATTAATCTTCTGCACAAAGTTCCAAAATTAGAACCTAAAGAAATTGAACTCGTTATATTACAATATGTGTACATTGTATCTATTATGCTAGATTCGACGGTTATACACAGAACATACGGGAAACAGGCTTACACCCCTTGTTCAAGATGAGTGATGATACGATTGAATCCAAGCGTCTACATCGAAAGTTGTTCATCGACCTGGATCAAGAGATTGCCCAGGACACAGATGAATTCAGACGTTTCAAGAGCTCCACTAAAGTATACCTGGCCACGGGAGTAGCTTTTCAATGTACTACAATGATGGAACTCTTGGATAACTTAGAAATCTCGGGGGTAATCAAACTTGGAGAGTATACAGCTTTGAAACAGATGTTAAGTGACGCGAAAATTGGTGGACTGTTGGGTATTGTGTTAAAGGCGGAGAGTGATATTCGCAGAGTTAGAGGAGATACCGGCCGACCAACAGGTGAATATATCATTCAGTTTTTTACTTCCACTTTTTCCGATATAGTAATATCGCATTTATGATTAAACTTACAACACAACGATTTCATTTTGCTCTTCGGTGAGTGCTATTTATTGTATCAGCCACCTTGGTGCCTGTTCCCCTTGACGACACTGAAATGCAATTTTTACCCCTCGAGGAAATTTTGCCCGAAAAGTGTTGTCGTTGTCGTCGTCGTCGTCGTCTGTTCGTATGTCCATCTTTCTTGTGGACAGGATATCTCAAGAAGCTAGGCTTATAGCCAGGCATTGTATTCAAATCATATATGGGCCATTTTCATGAAAATGTACAAGTAACGGTAAAGGCAAGTCTAAAATACAATTTGTGCAGTTTGGCTACCAAAATGGAATTATTCAGGAAATTTTAGGCCACAAAGACTGTTTTCCTATCAGCCAAGCTAGAGTCACAGTAGGCCTACTTAACTCCCGAAAATGCTAGAATTTTTCCCCCATTCTAACCCATGGATGTTATTGGTAACGGAAAAGACAAATTTGTAACGGTAAAGACAATACAATACGAATTCAATATCGTTTTCTTTTAACTAACCAGTTAGTTTTAGTTTCTTAATGAAAGTCAAGCTGCCTTTTGCTGAACACCCTTTTGCTGTTTTTCAAGTTCAAAGAAAATTTATAATCAGAATGTCAATACAATTTTCTAAATAACTGTGTTAATTGTTTTGTCTTCACCGTTATATTTTTGCCTTTACCGTTACGGCATTTATAGCGATAAAGACAACTTTGAGTAACGGAAAAGACAGACTATGTCGGCATAAGGTCGGCTGAACCGGATTAGCGTGTCTTTCAATGTGAATTTTTCTCGAAATACACTCTCAGATTTCTTGTGCTTTGTTTCGTAAATCATAAATAACTTAAGTGATGTAACTCAGCAACGGTAAAGACGGACAATAAGTGCGACACACACTTATTTTTTTCAAATTTACAAAAAAAACATGTGCTCTGTTACCACAATTACAAGCGTCTAGTCCGTCATTCATAATCCAGCCGTCGTCCATTAGAGAATATCCGCGTCCATAATCCAAAGACCTATTCCATTTCCATATAACAGTATTAGCACCAAATTCAAAAAGACAAAAGTATACATAAACATAGGCTTGTTTCCTGCAAGAGAGAAGCGGTCAACAATTGTTCGGAAAATGACTGCCCACACCCTGTTACTTTTGACAGTTACAGTGGTGCCCTCTATGTGACATTCCTTATGCTAAATTTCTCCAAAAAAAAATCCTGGTAACGGCCGGTGAAGACAGTTGAATAAATCCAATCTTTTTCAAGATATCAAGATATGTTTTACGTAGTGGTATCCAACAGAAAAATTCTTTCTTTTAAATACTGTGTTGTTTAAAAATTATTAACTTTTAAACTGCATTTACAATGGTAATGGTAAAGACAAATTCATTTTCAGATTTTAAAATTTAATCTTTTAAGGCAGTTATCTTTGCCAAAATAGACATTTTACAATAGAAAAAAACTATAAAATGTTTAATCATCTGGTATTTCCAGCAAATCTCTGGCTGTAAAATGCAAAATGAACAAAATGTAAAAAAAAATACCTTTACCGTTATTTGTATATTTCATGAAAATGGCCCATATGCATCTGGTGATGGGTCAGAAGCCTATTCAAAATAACCGACCTTGACCTATTTTACCTAGGTCAAATTATTGTATTTGCTATATTTTTTGACGGATTGAAGCTCGGGTCTTCAAATTGATAATACACATGCAACTGGTGATTGATCAGAAGCCTGTCAACATTGACTGACCTTGGCGTACGTTTTCAAGGTCATATACTGTCTAAATATCATATAACATGAAGAAATATAGCTAGTCTTTTGTAATTAATACTATATATACATCTGGAAATGGTCCAGAGGTGTGCCGAAGATAACTGACCGTAACCTATTTTATCAAGATCAAATTCTACTAGTACAATATTTCATGATGGATTATATTTACATTGTCCAAATTTATACCACATATGCATGGACCACATACCTATTGAATATCACAGAACTTGATCTATTTTATAAAGGTCAAATTATATATTTTAAGTCTAAGATCTCCGAATTCATGTCTCATATGCAATAAAGTTCAATAGAATACACCAGAAAAATTTTGCAGATGACCGGTCGTGATCTAAATTTCCAAGATCAAATAACTTAATTTGATTATGAGCTTTTTAGGAGAGTATATTCAGGGCTAAGAATTTGGTCATGCTTTACCAGAACATCAGTGCAAAATTTTCCCCATCAATTAAGACCTCGTCAAAAGCTGACCTGACTCAACTTCTAAAACGAGATAACTACAGTCAACCCTACTAGATCACATGTTTGTTAACCTACATGATGTTACATCTTATGCAATGCAGGTTTTCTGTGTGTAAACAAAAACTGATAACCGAGGAGTATTGGATCCCAGTGGGCTATTTTTATGATATCTTGAGAAAAGTTAGCATAACCTCAACACCCAAAGTAAAGAATAAATTTTTGAGATCACTAGGCTTATTTTTGTATAATATGGGATATTGTATGGTCTGCATGTAACCTGATTATCAACCTTACTATAATATAGAATTTTACGAAAAATTACCAGTAGTCGATTTGTCCAAAATGAGCTACTAATTTTTCTGCAGCAAACGCTAAATGAGAATTAATTAAAATGGCGAATCGCCAGGCTTTTCTTGAAGACATTAGGATGTGAATATAGCCAAGCATGGTAAAAATTATCCCGATTTCTCCAAGTCAGTTCGCCAGTACTTCTTCTTTTCGGTCTAATTACCTTGTATGTTGTCTGATTAAGGAGCAGCGGGGGGGTGAATGGACTTTTTTTGTGCAGGCTGAGGGAACAGCAGATAGCGTGAGGGTGCCTAGAGGACTTCTAGGGTGTCGGACTTTTTTTGTGGAATCTGTTCAGAGAGCAGATTTTTGACAGATTATCATGACAAAAAAACCACGACCGTTTCGTAGCTACGGGTCACGTGTAATCCAAACTGCAAATGTAGAGTACTTTCCACACTGCATTCAGGTTGACAGGTTAATGAAACGAGATACAAATGGGGAGAACCGAACAATGGTGTACGTGCAGTTTCACACGGAGTACGTGGGTTTATTTATACATACCGCCCGACCTATATACTCAGCACCGATGAAGCCAGTTAAGTGTACTGGATAACCATGACATATAGATTTAGCCAGTAGTTCTTGGCATATAGTTAATAAACACACGATAAATAGTTATTCTTGGCAATAAACGTACCTATTTGTAGACCACGGTAGTCCTGTTTATTTCTGTAGTGTGTAGCTTCACAACTGCGAAATTCAGGACTTAGTTTCATGCCATGCTGTACGACATATAAACAACGTTATCGATACACGTCACTAGAAACTGGGCTACACATAACCTGACGCGTCCGCGTTTATTGTGCACACAATAGAATCAATATATAATCAACACGCATAATTATTTCTATTAATGAAATAGCATTTGAAGTTCAGGACATCGCAATTCAAACAGTTCGGCCTTTACACTAGCATTCAGCCCTGTGCTTAATAACAGACACATATGAAAAAGATATAATTTATTTTTTTTCTTCGAATATTTGAAGACTGGGGATAGAGCAGAGGTAGAGTAGCTAAACTCAAATGCTACCGACCCGAGTTCGAAACCCAGTCGCGCCATGTCTGTTGTCGAGGAACAGGTGTTCCCTTGTTATATACTATAGCTGTCGGTATATATCTTATTAAAGACTTTCCCGGGGTCTTTGGTGAGCGTATATGTCAATTGCCATCGTATGAACAAATATTTCGATCACTTCTGTAATTTGCCTAGTAAAATAAATTTCGAAAATACTAGACTAACAATTAGGGGTGATAGATGGCGACATATACGAACAAGGTACCTACCAGAGTCCTACGGAATGATCGGTGTGGGAAAATAATATATAGTAAGACAGCCCGGGAAATCCCCGCGGTCATTCTTAATGGACTCTGGTGACGTGGTGGAATTTTGTTAAAATGAAACAGGAGGGGAGGGAGGGAGGGAGGGAGGAGTGGTAGGTGGAGGGAGGGGTGGAGGGGTAAGGAAAAAAATAGACAAAAAATATGGTGGGCAAGAGGCGATATAAAGCGCCTACTTCAAAATGTCCGCGGGGAGGATTCCTTGCTTAATAGAGCGGCCAGCGAGAGACAAGAAGGCTAGCTTAGTGCTTGCAGGTTATTATCGATTTTTTTTCTTGACTTAATACATGTTGAGGCTTTGAGCTAGTGTATGTAGGTTACTATCGATTTTTTTCTCTCGGCTTCATTGAGAGGGGAAGCCCCTTGAACGGCTCGCTATCAGATTCGGCAGTCAGTAGCCGCACGCAGTATCTCTGTGAATGGCGTTCTGTGGAAAAAGGTAAGATAAGATGCGCGATCGCCTCTCTTAAGTCTGTGTGCAAACTATGGAAGATCAAACCTCACTGGCTAAGAGCATATCTTGACGCTGGAAGGCGATACAATTTTCCTCTCCAAAACGGATGACCTGCAAGCCGCACACTGACAAGAGCGACCATAGACGTTTATTCCCGTACAGACGGCCTTTCAGTCATCAGAAAGGTCCGTACCTAAGCTAGTTGAACCAAACGTTGCAGATCCGGCAGTCAGTAAATGCGACAGAGTGCCTACTTCAAAATGTCCGCGGGGAGGATTCCTTGCTTAATCAGCAAGTCTTTCGTGGCTATGGCCAGGCCGATGTCTGCATTAACCATTCCTACATCATAGCCGGTGAATTCTAACTTGGGGGCAGGGCCTTTCCAAACAATTTTGCCCAGACGAGCATAACCTATCGCTAAGCCGCTAACGACAGCGGCATGATAGGCCATGTTGGCTAGCATTTTACCATCGATCGACGACATGTCTTATTTGCAGTGTCAGCCATGGCTTTAACATGATATGCTAATGCGCCGAAAAAGGCCTACGTGTTCATGCGGACATCGTAGTGGTTCCACGGTTTCGGGTGGCAGGGGCTATGCATGGCGTCCTTAATAATCCGCCTGTAGAAAGCAGTTTATCGTGATTCTATCTCGATTGCCCTGGCAAACTGTTTCCTTGCTTCCTCCCTGCCTTGCTTCAGAAGCTGGTTTTTTTCTTCCTGGCTGATATGGGATGCTTTCAATGATTTAGCCCTGATCGCGTTCTTCATTGCATCATATTTAGTTTTCTCCGCTAGGATGTGACGGAACTCGCTATCAGAGATCTTGTTATCCACAAGTGCTTGCGAGATAACATCTGCGATGAAATCCAACTTTGATGACGCTAGGACGCGAATTTCATCGTGTTTTTTAGCTTTGATGGTCAGGCGTCGAGATATGAACTTGCAAGCTATTCCAGCCAAACCACT
>JAVTVY010007924.1:0-43574 GCA_036873755.1 Hanleya hanleyi
GGGAAATGCCCTGGATTCCAAACTTCACCTCTGTTCTGGAATGAAGAAAACAGAGGGCTGAAATCTTTTGACGTTTTCGCGAATTTTATAGGCGTCAATTTGAGACTACATGCATAAATTTAAGTGCGAATTATCGTGGATGAATTCAAAATGGCAACCATGAAGTGTCCACAGGTAATCACGTTAGGTCTTTTCTATCGTATTTTTTCTTGCCGAGAAGGGCATGAAGGTAATTTATTTTGCCAAAAAAATAATTATTTTCTATGTTAACTGGTTTTTGAGGGAAAACCAAAAATCGAAACACAAAAAAATCGGGAAATCGGCCCAAAGATAAGGGACAATGTCTTCCGAGAAGAGCACGTCACCGCGATTAATTTTTACATTATCGTGTAGAGCATGGCCAAGATATCGTGTATGGAATCTTTCAAACCTTGACCCCAAGGGCTAATGAAGGGGAGGGGAAGGGGGAAGAAATGGTCCCAATGCTGGGTCATTCTCCAAATCGCTCAAACTTGATAAGGCTAATACGCCTTAAAGATACTGCGTTCAATTGCAAACTCCATTTATTTCGTTTTTAACCATTTGTAGGTTGGTGTGGCTCGTCATAATCTTGTGTGGTATGGGAATAATGTCTTACCAAATCATCGACAGAATAATATACTATAGCAAGATGCCGGTCAGCGTAAACGTCGAGGTGAATTTTAACGACAGTTTAGCTTTTCCGGCCGTCACTGTCTGTAATCAAAACGCCTTCAGGTGAGTCTGTCTCATCCACATTTACGTGGGGGGGGGTCAGCGATTAATCATGACATGATAATTAATAAATATACCCTCACTCAAATCTTATACTGAAAGGAAACACACGAGCCATTGGAAGTTGTGCAAAACAGCTATTCATCGTAAACTCAAATTGCAACTTCTGAACATATCAACTATTAATCTGACCCCCTTCCCCCCCTAAAAAAAACACTCTCTATCCTATCTCTGGAAGGACACGCAGCTGATAGTTAACAACAATGTTTTATTTCATCCCAGATAATTATTCCCTAATTTATTGTGTAGGTTTTCGGGAAAATTGCATCAATACAAAAGACTTTTTCAGGGCTACCGCTGCAGCCAGGGACGGTCGATATCGACTCATTGAGAGTATGTATTCGAGTCGGGGAGACTTTTCTTTGGAGAAGCTGAAAAATGTTTACGACGCTTCCAACATCACCCTGGATAATCTATATCTGCGAGCTGCGCACAAGAAGGAAGATCTCATTGTCAGGTACGTTTCTTCTCAAACTGTGATGTCCTGTTATAGGATGCAGGACCTGTGTAAGCCCTGGCACTGTGGAGCGAATGGTCGAAATGTCGACCTTGCGATGTTACGGGTCGACTATGTCCATATCGTGACATTTACCTTATGAGGGCCCCCATGTCAAGTTCTCTTGATTGGATTGACCTATTTTCAAAGGCCACTGAAGTAGTAACATGGTTACAAATATATATGATTGTGAACACTGGACATTCCCATTCTTTTGCTGCTTCATACAAGCTACTAGGTCAAATTTATTCCAGATTGATCTTATCCGCAATGGTGACCGAGATCAGTCTGTCCATTTTAATTAGTCGTCTACTTTGGAGCTTGTCAAAAATCAGTAGTTAACTCTGCATAATTTTTCCTTTCTGCATCGTGTAGAACAAACTGAACTCTACAAAATGACCACCAGCACTCCTTGATATCGATAATATATCAACCTTGAAATAACTTTGTAATTCTCTCCATATAAAACTCCGGTATGGTTGTTTCATGTAGCGGGCCACAATTACATAGGGAGACGTCATAATATATTCGTGTTTACTAGCACAAAGTTCAACAATGCCGTCAACAACTGTACCGTCATAGAGGTGTGTGCGGTTTATCATTCGGCAATTTCACTGGGCACGGGATGTAAGCAACACTCCCACGGACCGCCTGTTATTACCTTATACGACATCAATGGCCTTTGTGCCAGTGATCACGGATATATTATGACGTCTCTCTATGTAATTGAGACCGGGTAAATGAAACAGTCGTACTGGAGTTTCAAACGGAGATAATTACAAAATATTTCAAGCGTGATGTATTGTCGATATCACGAAGTTCAGTTTGTTCTACACGTTGCGAAAAAGAAAATTTATGCACAGTTAACTATTGATTTTTTAGTAGCTCCAAAGTAGACGACTAATTAAAATGTCGACTTTAGTAATATTTCCTTGCAACGCCTGCGTTTTGGTGTACAATACCAAGCCTGTGGTGCCCAATATTTTGGTTACGCCTTGGGATATTGGAATGTCTAAAAGAAAGCCAAGATACCCGTCTCGATTATGTCACGGTGACGTCATATTCGACAAAGTCGATTGTTCGTTCAGATTTTGGGAATTGTATTTAGTGCGAATAAAGCCTTTTGACGCTGAACATACTATTGGCGACGGCTGGCTTAAAAATGCGTTGATTTGACAATTGTACAGCCTTTTATACTTCATGACTATAACTCGTGTTAGCTATGAAAGAAGATATGTCTTGAGGATTGAGCTCGTGAAAAGCTGTATTCGCGATCAAATCATTTACTAAGACAAATCACTTCTCAATCAAACTGATTAAACCCACCAGGACTGGGGATCAAACTTTCTACCCTATCTTCGGAGCTACACAAACTTGTAGCTTATCATGTTGGGGTCATTTTCAGCCTATTTGCATACTTCCTGAGGGGATCATTGATAAATTCGAAATGGCGACCATGTGGAGGTACCAGAAAAGTGTTGTTTTCGTCATTTCTCTTCAAATTTCCTGCTTTGCTACCAGAAAGAATGGGCAAGTAGTATTTCATTTCATATCAGATTATTAATTACTAATTTATCATGCAGAGTTTGCGATGAAAACACATAAATAAAAAATTTCGAAAAATCTGACCGAAAAATAGTACAAAAACTGCCTTTTTTGAGAATGACGTCTCTGTGCCGGCCATCTTGCCTTTGAATCAAGGCAGACACTTCTGATCTGTCTTCGAATTAGGCGAGCGGCCGATCCTAGAAAAGGGCCTTATTTTTCGAGTTTAATGCACCCACCCTACACACACCTGGATCATACATCATTTAAAAGCCTATGGCCTCCACTTTTCAGATCTACCTGCAGTACTGTTAAAATGTGGTGCCGTTGCCATGGAAACGAGCTCCAAAAAAAGTTCCCATTTTGCTCACTATTGATACACTTGATAAGACGGATAACATAGATTCTTGGATGGAAAGGTTCAAATGATGATCCAAGCGGGAGACTTGACATGGCTAGTCTAATTAGGACACTTTTTCCAGAAATTAATGTTAGCTAACTAAAATCCAAGATGGCGGCTATTTTCCAAGATGGCCGCCGATGAACCCTGCTAATACCCGATTTTGTCAGAGAAAGTGATGATATTTTACGATTTAAATTATTTTGACCTTCACGTATATACTTTTAGTAAGGGGAAAGCATGGTATCTTTATGTACTCACAGATATACATGTATGTTCTAACATTCCTGAATCTATCAGCATTGAAGCGTTGTGCCATGAGGTGATCAATTCGAGTTTGCATTGTGTTATCATTGACTGGAGTTTTTGCATTAGTGATCCCATCTGGTTGAGGTTATGTCTTAGTTGCGCATTATTATGTCTATATAATGTCCTTTACTAAAAGATTATTTCCATAATTTGATGCATGAGTAGGATTATCTTGGAACAATACATCACCTTAAACTGTGTTTCGGTCTAATCTGTGCCACCTGTTGGCCTTTTTGGGATTTCAACAACCTTTAATTATTAGGGTTAATATAAATAAATAGGCTGTTCCTGTCTGTTGGTTGTTAGCAGAATGTTCCGAACTGACAAGAGGTTTATTTAAACTGACTGCTCACATTGAGTCAGATGCCCCTCCCTCCCTCTCGGCCCGAGGCAGGAACGTTGTACGGATTTAATTATTCAGTGTGTCCATATAGGACACATGTCGGAAACTGGACCCTGGATAATTTCACCTGGGTAATTAACCTCATAGAGTATATTGTAACGCTGGATCATGGGAAATGTCATATCCACTGGGCTAACTTTTTGTTTTCCACCAAACATGGCAGGCTTACATACTGCATCAAGGAGAATGTTCAATTGGGCTGGATTTTCAACTATGCCCAATTGGAACCCACATCGAAAACTGGACCCAGGATAATGCCGCCTAAGTATTTTTCCTGAGAATTATATTCCCGCACCGAAACTTGGTGCAATTACTTACTGGGTCCCAGGGAATGTTCTGTTGGGTTTGTTTTCACTTTTTTTAAAATCGAGATCTACAGTTTCACATATTAATGCCGCCATTACAGAGGAAACGGACATAAACGATCACACGACATTCTGAAATGCCTCCTCCAGAAGGGATTGAATGTAACGTTAATAATAAATACTAGAGCTCATTGTACAGGAAATGACATAAATATCTCCAGCGAGACTGGTTTGAACTTGAATGGGATAGTTTTGGAGGGGAAACCGGCATGTGAGACACTACCGAATTATCGAATGTCTCATCAAGCTCATATAGGTAATACACTAGTAGTACGGAAAGGACCTGGTCGCATTGCGGCTCTTTTGTGTGAGGCTGATGACGTCACATCCGATGATCAGAAAAAATGATTGGGTGGACGTTTTGGGGTCGAGGTGGGCCATCCTTGGTTTAAATGGGTTGTGTGAGGTGTCATATTGATGTGTGTGGTAGCGTCCGACTGGGGTGTCTTGTAATGGAACTGCCATCAACCTGCGCATGCGCTGTCGGGTAGTTGTAGAAAAAGGGCATTTGAATGGGCGTTTTGAGGCAGAGATGGACCATCCGTGGTCTAAATGAGCCGTGTGGGGTGTTATATGGAAGGACTCGTGGAGTAGAGTCTGACTGTGGTTGCAGTGAAACTGCCGTCAATCTAACGCTGGGGAGTAAGTTCCCCAGGTTATATACCTAGTTCCATGATGTTTAATGCTTCGACGCAGACAGTTGAGAGAAAGAAAGATCAACACGTTCACAGATGTATTTTAGTATTTTCTCCATCACATCACACCCATTCTGGGGGAGCCGCGTTGGGTGTGTTTACATAATAGTATGGCCGAAGATTAATATTCCGAACGGCGGATTCAGATTGGACAGGAACAACCGAAAATATGTCAAGCGGATAAGAGCAACCATGACAGATGCAACATCAAATGGCGGCTTCTGATTGGACAAGAGCAGTCGACAATGCATCGGATACACACCATACTATTATGTAAGCACACCAGACGCTACTGCTGCCCGACCGCGCATGGGCGGATTGACAGCACTTCCACTACGGACCACATCTGTCTGACTCTCTCCCACGAGCACTTCAATATAACACCTCACACTATTCATTTGGACAATAAATGGACCAACTCGACCCCATAATGTCCATTCAAATGTCTTTTTCTACTACTGCCCGACTGCTCATGACGGCACTTCCACTACAGACGACATCAGCCTGACTCTCTCCCATAAACGCTTCAATATGACACCCCACACGGCCCGGATAGTCTTCCTAGTCCCCAAACCATCCAACCAAATGCCTCCTTTCTACTACTTCCCGGCTGAGCATGTGCAAATTGACACTACAAACTACATGAACCGCACTGTACCCGAAAAGAGCTCCAAGATGACACCCAACACGGCCCGTTTGGATCATGGATGGGCCACCTCGTTCCAAAAACGTCTATTCCAATGCCCTTTACTACTGGCGGCACTTCCACTAAAAAACACCCCAGTCTGATGTTCCCCCAGATGCGCTTCGACATGACACCTCACACGAACCACCTCCAGCCCAAAACGCCCATTCAAACACTTTTTTCTACTACTGCCCGACTGCACATGCGCAGATTGACGGCAGTTCCACTACAAACCATCCAGGTCGAACGCTATCCCACGAGCGCTTCAATGTGACACCTCACACGGCCCATTTGAATCAGGGATGACCCACTTCGATCCCAAAACGTCGACCCAAATTCCCTTTTCTAATCGAATGTGACGACATGAGCCACAAAGAGAACAACCTCAATGCGACCAGATCGGTCCTTTTCCTACTACTTACACTCGCTGGACTATTAGGAGTAGAGTGGGTGAGATTCTGTTGACGCTAAAACCGCCTTATAATTCCCATAGGTCTACGCCGTGATTTGCTGGCCTGGATGAATACATTTCAGGGGTTGAAATGTTTTCGAAATACTTACAGGACATTTGTCAAGAATTGTCCTGCACATGATTAAAATACATGTAACCTGACTGAAAAACTGCAGGACAATGCCAATGTTCTGCCGGACATGTCCTGCAAATAGATAGCAATTTCAACCCCTGCATTTATACCGTTGGTTGCATTCGGTTGCCCTGTTTTGCTCACTGAAAAGGACATCGAACAATCATACACTGGTTCTTTTTCAGAAGGAAAATCTCATCATCCTTAAACCTGGTTCATCCATCTTCGTTACATCAAACCAATTTCTACGTTCCCACTTCGAACTTGCCTTGGTCGGAGGGGCTGCCATTATTGTTCAAAATCAGAAATGTCAGTTTCATCTTACGAACCAGTTGTTAAAATAAAATGAACCTAAGAATAAAATCGTACAAAAAGAAATAAAATAGCCAGTGGATAGCTTACACCACCGGTAAAAATGTGCTAAAATGAGTGCTGTGAAGCGAAGACTACTGGTAATATAGAAGATTGAAATCAAGTACCCGGATAATTGGGGATAACAGTTTGCAGCCCCCTCTATTCAATATGATTGGTTGAAATTATAGAAGCCCGGATGACCAGACCAATAGTTTGCAGCGCCCTCTATTTAATTCTGATTGGTTGAAAATTCTGGGATGCACATGCGTATTGTTATAATTTAACTGTCCGTCATACAGTGAAGGTGTGGGGCCTGAAATGAACTCAGCCGCCAAAGAGAGAGAGAGAGAGAGAAAGATAAGCGTCGCAATCGGTGAATAAATGACTCAATAAATAAAGGTCATGTATTAGACGAATATCAACGTAGACGAGCGCGCACCAAGTGCTCTCTAAGGTTCGATTGTCTACTGTAAACAATGTTAATTGCCGGTAGTAAACCAGATAGTTTCATATTCAACCTATCATAAAGATTTCGAATAAAACAAATAGTTGAATGTGAAGAAGGCGAAATTCAATATGGAATGATTAATGGCATATGTGAAGATCGTTTTGGTATATTTTGACGCCTAGGCTTGTCGAAGAGTTGAATAACATCGGTTTTGATTTTCCGAAGTTTACGATCGGAATAGCCTCTTTTTCTTTCTGCTTGAATCAAGATAGAGCAAGCCAACTGATAATCGCATACATTATTACAAATGCGCAAAAATCGCAAAAACTGCGATTTAACAATGTCCGGGAAAGTATAATGCGGATGAAAGGAACTCCGATGCAGCAACTGGTGGCTGTATGCGGGCTTGAAATAAACTTTTGTATCTAAAATTCCCATCGGCTGCCTTCATATACCATAACATCAAGAAATGAAAGAGAATGTAATTGCAGGTTACTCTGTAAACATGGTAAACGGATACTGGGGTTTGTGAGTTTAAAATATCAACGAAAACATGAAAATCATCAATACTACCACCCCAAATTCCAAAGATGTCGTCAATGTAACGTTTCCAAAGAATCGGATTAATAGGACATTCTAAGAGAGCCTTATTCTCCCATCTGGCCATATATATTAGCATAGTCGGGCGCAAAAAGCTTGCCCATGGCCGTCCCTTTAATTTGAAGATAATTGGAATGGTCGAATACAAAATCAGTGCGATTGAGAAATATCCAGTAACTGCATAAACATTGAATCGTTCCGACGGGTAGACGGATTTTTTGCTAATGTATCAGCTATAATCTCGAGGCCATCGTCAGTGTCAATATTAGTGTATAAAGATTCAACATCCAATGTGAAGATAAAAAATATCCAATGTGAAGAGATAAGTCTTATCAGTATGTTTGTCATCATATGAGACATGTTTAACAAGTTTCATAATCATCCAATGAAACCTGACACATTCAGTTAACTTGTCAGTACATTTTTGTCTAACAAAAAAAACTATAATCGGCAAATTACTATGTCCAAACCCTTTTAATTTGGAAAAAACAATATTTCATCTCATAAATAGCACAGATACATGCTTTAATCATATGAAACATGTGTACCAAGTTTCATAATCATCAAATAAAACCTGACAACTTCAGCAAACTTTTTAGGTACACTTTTGCATAACACAAAACTTGATCATTTTCCATAATTTGGACAAAAATTCACATTGTATCTCATAAATATCACAGGTAAATCCTCCAGTCATAAGAAACATGTGTACCAAGTTTCATTGTCATCCACTGACAGCTGACAACTGCAGCAAACTTTCTATGTATAGATAGATGTACATGTGAAAATTTGCTAAGCAAAAACCCTTATCATTACATTTTAACAATGGAGCACTCTAGATCCATGGGTGGTGCCATAACTCACCTTTTTTTGTTTTCATTTGTTAAACCAAAAATTCCAGGGAGGTGACACCGACGACGACATCCTCTTCCCCCCTCTCACAAATTCTTCCCTTCACTTCATAAGGCGAGGTAAATATGAATAATCTATTCTCACTCTGGGATGTAGTTTCTATAACGGTGCCATGTTTTGAAAATATGGCAGGTGAATTTGAAAAACAAAACGTATAATCCCTGTGTGTGTAGGTTAGTTGAGGTCTAGTACGTAAGCGTACCAAGTTTCAGTGCCGGAAACAATTATCAGGAAAACTATCTAGGCATCTTTATCCACGGTTCAATTTTCGATCTGAGTCTCAATTGGGCATGGTGGAAAAATACGATGCAGTACGTATGGTCACGTTTGGTGTCAACAATCCTTGACAGTTTGGAACAATTCATTATAATAATCACAGAGAGAAGAACAACCCAGTAAAGCATACATAAAAGAAATGAGAGTATAACTAGTATAGTGTTGAAAATAGTACAAAGTACAAAGTAGCCCATTCTACCGCCTCGTATCCGATCCATGTATCTACGATCTTCCCAACCATCCAATCATTCACCCAACCCACACATATATATGGCAAAGTGACACAGATCCAAGTAGATAGTACATTTCCCGGGGTGTAGCTAAGATACGTGTCAAGCTCCAACGTTAGCATGCTGCACGGGATGAATTACCCATGTGACATTATCCAGGGTCCAGTTTTCGACTGGGGCCCTAATTGGGCAAACTGAAGCCCGCCGAGACTATCCCCGGGATACAGTAAAGAGTGTGTGTCACGGTTGGTCCCAAATACAACCCTTGTCAGTTCAAACAATCTGTTAACACACAAACAGACCAGAATAATCCGTATGTAGGGGCCCTATATACATTGTATATTGATCTGTAGTGTTAAAATAGATGAAATTAAGAAATGGCGGCCAAGTGGCATGGATTAGGTCGTAAGACACTTCATTGTGAGGGCTACCTCAGAGCTTAGACATCTTCATTCATCAAATTATGGCAAGAATCTTTGAGTAAGAACATTATATAGACACACGAGTAACTGAGACATAATCTCAGCAAAAGGGTTATCGCTAATGCAAAAACTCTAATCATTGATAACACAATGCAAACTCGAATTGGTCACACCATGGCGCAACGCTTTTTCATTTACATCACCAGTGCAGAAATGATAGAACGTATCGTTGAAAGTACTTGTGGATACCAGAATCAATTTTCTCCTGGACAGAAAAATATAAATGAACACCAAAATGGATAAAATCGCAAAATGTCATCACTTTCTCTGGCTAAATAAGGTCAAATGGCGGCCATCTTGGAAAATAGCCGCCATCTTGGATTTCAGTTGACTAACAATATTTTATGGAAATGCGTCCTACTTAGAATATCCATGCCAAGTTTCGTGCTTGTTTCGTCATTCAAACACTTGCATCCAGGAATCTATGTTATCCGTATTACAAAGTGTTCCATTAGTGACGAAAATGGCAAATCTAACACGGCTTGTTTATACCTAGTTTCCATGGCAACGGCACCACATTTTGACAGTACTGCAGGTAGATGTTAAAAGCAGAGACCATCGGCTTTAAAATGATGTATAATCTGTCTGTGTGTAGGGTGGGTGCATTAAGTCGTCTCTGGAGGTGCCCTGACCGCTCGCCTAAATATAATTTCTTGGTATCTCGCCTAAAACATATCATATGAACCGTTGCTGAATACCCTAGTCTAACCCTTTCTTGACTGGGACAGAATTTTTCTTCCACCACCATCTCCGACCCAGCCTCACCAATACCAGAACTGAACTGTTCTTTATATATCTGAAAAAAGAATGAATCTCTTTAATCAATAGACAATTACATCGGTCTCGAGCATATATAGGAGCAAAGCATCGTGGGTGAGTTCAAGATGGCAGCCACTAGATGTCATCAGAAATTCACCGTTGTAAATTTCTCTTTCTCGTCTTTTGGAAGCACTTTCGTTTTGTACAAACGTTTAACTTTGATACATATGATACATATGATAGCATATTATCAGTGATTACAGAACTTCCACACTATTCTTTTTCTGTATAGTTGTCAGTGGGGTCACACTCCATGCACTGCGGAAAATTTCACACAAAGAATCACAGACCACGGAGTTTGTTTCACCTTTAATACTAAGCCTTCCGGTTCGATGAAACTGAAAGTCGCCAATCCAGGTACGTAGGCCTACTTTATCTTTAATACGATTATGTTCATCCCTATTTGACCGTAAGCGTTTGTGGGGCGGGGATTGACGAAGAGATACAGACATTGAACGAATAACCGATACTCATTCTCTTTCACAGTCAGAAAAAGGGTGATGGCACATTACCTTTTTATGGTGATGATGCCTGTTCATCACCCTTTCAAGGTGATGAAAAAGGGTGATGGCCAATGTCGTCACCCTTTTAAGGCGATGGCCCTGGTCGTCACCCTTTTATGGTGATAGCCATTACCTTCTCAGGGCGATGACCTGAACATTTGCACTCATTGTTGATCAGCATTTTAGGGTGATACCTTTTAAGGTGATAGCCATTACCATTTTAAGGTGATGGTGGAAAAGAATGATGGCTCTAACTCAACACCTTTTTTGGGTGATGCTGTCATCACCATTTTAGGGTGATAAGTATCACCATTTTTCTGGTTGTGTTCGTCCGGCCTTTTCCGTATATTTACCAATGTCGAGTAAAGGACCTCCCTCATACCCCTCACGACTTATTAAAACTTGTAATATTTGGCGGATGTCTTTGGCGTGAGAAGACATGAAGTAGTCCTCCAAACACTCTTTGGAACATGCGACTTAATATTGGTTTCTCGTCTACTATGAGAATCTGGAAATTATCCCCAAAGCGTCCGCCGCTATGTCACTCAGTTCCGGCAAAATATGTCCCTCCCCAGCAACCCATTCTGCCAGGGATTTGTTCGGGTGGCAGATACGCTCACTGGTAGCAGGATTTACCGATTCTTTGAAATTCGTCTCTGAAAACGGTGGCCCCGGGTCCGAATCTTCATGTCAAGGTCTGGGTCGATTAGTGAGTCAGCAAGAGGAACGCACTCCCATGTCAGCGTCAGGGTCATTGTTGGTTAGTCTCTGTATGTTCGTACCAGTGCCAGCCCACGAGAGAGGGCTACATGTATCGAGGACAAAGCATGCATACAGCGTGACATTATCTTTTACTGTCAATGCAACGCATTTGGAGACCCGGCTGTCCAAGAGGGCCAACAGGCGATGTCTCAATCTCCGTTAGACGGATTGGCTCTGCTTCAGTGGTCTATTTAATCTATATTTTGGTTCCATTCAAGTATATCTTAAAAACTACACCACTGGGGTCCGCATGCAAATAATAACGTCAATAAAATACGCTTTTGTCTATTTTGCGAAGCAGCATTAATAATTGAACTCTCAAAAATGTACAAGCTTTGATCTGTGATCATTGAACGCTAGCTTATCTTTCGTGCCAATATGAATTCGCCGTGCCAAACAACCATTACGAAGCTCATTGAACACCTTGAAGTATCGGCTGCTGCATCTGTTATCGTCCAAATAATCAATCATGGTTCATCCTGAAGGACAAGCCATTATTATTTCCTGAACACAAATTCTGGAACCTTTACGCATTCTTTGTTCAAGGTCAAGCCTTGTTTCTTTTCTTTCACAAGAAAAAGTTGACAAATTCATTGCTACTGCCTTGAGAATTACAGCCAGAATAGTCTGTTAAGACATGAGGCAAAAGCAGCTATTTATTGATATACATGTAGACTGGATTGCGCAATGGATATTGAAGAACTCTACAGAAATAGAATATGCATTCAGAACTATCTATAACTGCATGGCATAATCTTTTCAAGGGGTTGATTCTACAGACACGGGACGGAACTATGTCAACAATGTATGTTCCAAGTGATAAATACGCCAATAAATAATTAAAAAGTTTTATAGATTTGGAAGCCTAGCTCGGAAACCTCGAGTTTGGAACAATTAATAAACTACGTACCGAAGTATACGACATGGGTACTTTAATAAACTACGTAACGAAGTACACGAGCTTGGGACCATCATCAAACTACGTAAGCGAGTACACGAAGTTGGACAATTAATATACTACGAAACCGAACACACGAAGTTGGGATCATAAATAAAACTCTGTAACACACGGTTGGAACCATTAATAAACTAAGTAACGCATAATAGTGCTCAAATTTCACATACTTCATGTGTTTAATCTTTCACTCTTTGACAGTAATTTGCATATAAGCAAACAAAGTCGGACTGTAGAAACCCTTAATATCACAACGATATGTGATATTGAGGGTCGACATGACGGCCCATAACACACAATTTTCCTTGCGATGTTAAAGGTCGATCATGTTGATATTTTGGTTTGTTGGGGCTTTGCGATATTAAGGGTCGGCATGACGGCGTTTAATATCGCAATCATACTTGCGATGTCGATATCGTGACTTTAAGATTTTCGCATTTTGTCCGCATTATTCAGAGACTGTGAGTGATAACCCAATATCCGTTTCCAAGTAACGCCTCATTTTCAAGATTGCTCGATGCGTGGAATTGCACTTCACCGTATCAATGGGTCAAGTGCTGATACCTTTAACAGGACAACCCGCGACACATTTGGACCAAGTATGGCTCATATTTTCGTAAGAAGTCCCGTTTGCATCCGAAAAAATAATCCTTCTACTATTATCCGAGTGCGACATTTCACGATAACATCAAAGTCAGACCATGGCTTTACAATGTATGGCTTTACAGGTTCCACACTGGACCCATTAGGGCCTCTACGTGTATCTAACCACTTTACACCCACGGTCAACCCCTCTCCCAACATACAAATACATCCACAAATCTAGCTGCGCTTTTTCTTCAACTGGTGATTGTAGAAAATAACACAAGGTTATTAAAACGGGAATGTAATTAACTCGAGATTCGCAGAGGATATATGCATGAATAAACACAATGTAATGTAAGATTCTCATGACGCTCACATGAGCAACAACAGTCAAATGTCATACTAACATCATTATACACAAGAAATCGTCTAGGAGTTGTTCAAGGAATAGCAATAGTACTCATTATTGAAAGGGGCTTACTGCTCTATTTTGAAAGGAACTGGCTTGTGTAAAATAATCACATTTTATTATAATTATGTGTGGACGCCGAACTTTTATCGACAGCGGTTGCATGGCCTAAAGATTTGACTCTTGTTTGCTGTTTTGTAGTACATGACTAAATGGTTGATATTGCTGGAACAAGATATATTATGATAACTATATTTCGCGGATAAATCGTTTAGTAGGACATTCACTTCTCATTCCAATGGATGGAAGTCTGGAAATCATAAGTAAATTTTATTCCTCATGCTTCAAGTTTTAAAAAAAGACACTGGAACCTTTGAGGTATCATTGCGATTTTAATTTTGACTATGTCGATATTATATACATTGCGAAGTGCCGGTGCATTAATTTGGACTGTTTCGGTATTACTTTCATTGCGATGTTAAGAACCGCTGCATCAACCCGTAATGTCACATTGCAGGACCATGTCGATATTTTGTCCATTGCGATGTTAAGGGTACACATGTCGACCCTAAAACGTCGATTTGAGATAGGGTCTCAACACTCGCAGGGGCAACATTCAACGTTTTAGATACATGTACAACACAAATCACACACACCGCTACTCACGGAATTTACCATTAAACTCAACATTAAAAGGGTTGTGGAAAACGATTCCGACGTACTGATAGGAAGTCATATGACCCCACAGACAAAAGTACTGACTGCATATTTTTATAAACCAAAATGTTTCCTGTGATGATTTGTATCCCAGCCACGCTTTTATTGTAGCTGTTCATGTGAATATAATGAATGACATGATATCATGATCCTATAGTATCACTGATCGATAGTAGTGCGACAGATAGTGCCGATAGCTGAGATGCTATCTAACATTTGTCTATTTTCGACAAACATTGACATATCTACCATGCATGCTTGTAAAAGACGATTGAGTTGATCGGTAATAGTGGTGTTATTCCGTGTCAGAAGGTCATTAACTGTTTTTTGTTTATTTTTTAATATGGGGCGGGAGGCATCTATGCCATCCAATTGACAGAATCCAGAAAACATATAACATGTCGGGTTCCATCAGGTAGATTCAATCAAAATATGCAAACACTGAGACGGTATCACGATCTAGTTTATCTCGTGCGCGCGTCTCAGACAGTATGGGAATATATCGCTTTACAAGCTGTGAACTCCAAATGAACGCACGGTTAACGACCCTTGTCACTTCGAGGGCCTGTGCACGAAACACAAATATTGTCCTATCAGATATGGTCTTATTATTTCCAGAAATTGTGTTTACATATCCAATTTTCAAACGGTTATATTTATCTATTCGTCTATTAAATAAATACAATTATTGATTCGCTGATGTATATATGCATAAAACGTGATACAGTCGTCAAATTAGTCAAGTACATGTACAAGTCGAAGTAACACGCGCAATAGAAATATTTTTTTTCGAAAACACATTTTCCATGCAAACAAACAGATATGTGCTGGTATTTAGGTAAATTTTCATCTACATAATATTCATTTGGGGTTTAAGATTTTGATACCAATATTTTTCATATTCATTAAAGTGAACACAGGTGTTTCCGAGTTAAACACCACTGTTAAATTTCAACCGAGGGGCTGAAAATTCATAAAGCGTCAGCTGAATTTGAAGAAACTGTTTTTAGAGTGATTCATTTTGGGTCGCTGGTGTTGTACATGTAAAATGATTTTGTTAACCTAAAAATATCAATGTCTTGAAATTCACTCATCCTAGCAGACTGAAACTTCACACGCATATAATTTGGGCTGTCTTGATCATGTCCATGCAAGGTATCAAGTAAGACATGACGCAAGACATGTTTTGGTGAATATTCAGATAAAAATGGTTCAAGGAATGTTTTTTTACTTCGTCAAATTTCGCTGCATCATATCTCTTAATTGGTGGAAAAAGTCCTCAAAGTTCAAGTCAGAAACAGTTGAAAACTACCAATAATGCATGTTTCGCTAGGAGAATCAACTAATCCTAGCTGTTTGTCACTGTTTTCAAGATATGCTGTTTTGATTAACAATTACCTATGACACTAAATTCCGACTGAATTTGATCATTAGTAATTTTGACCAGAGCTCGTATTGAAATATTTTGTTTTGAAAAAAAATAATACTAAACGGGAATTATTTCTGACATATGACCAGAAAAGTTATATCTCGCTTTGAAAACACTTTGAATGTGTTGCTGTCAACAGCGACATCGTATGTACCGAATTTAAAATGTTGACACATATTTTTAATACCAGTTTAGCATTAACATCAATAAAACCTAAATTATATGTTTATGAATTGGTCAGTTTGCTGTGATTTGTTTATTTCAAGCTATTGAAAGAATGCTAACAATCTTGGAACAATAACAACATCCCACAAAGATTACCCTGAAGAAATATGTTCCGAAATGTTTAAGGGATCCGTCAGGCGGATGTTAAGATACGTTTCATACACGTGGCCGGCCCAAAAGGTACAACAACATATACATTTTATTCAATGCAACTATCTGGAAAAATGTAACAATTTGGTGTTCAAAAAGTGTTACATTCTGGTGTTCAATGAAACACTATTGGAACATACCACGTGTTCATAACTTAAACACTGGTAGTACAAATTTCTTGTTATATAAAACTTCCTGAAGGCCGTAAACGGTAAAACCATTTGGCCAATGAGTGTGTTGACTTATCCCATTTCAGACCAAATTAGCGAATTAAGTCACACACATGACTGTATTGGCAAAAAGGGACGTACTGGTCGTGAAGGGACGTAAAGGAACGTTAACCTATGCATTTGTGTCTCTGTCTATTTAATAAATCTCATAACGATTATTTGAGAGGAAATAGACTCAAAAAGCGTAATGTAATAAATATCGTGGTATAATATCATTTTGCTAATCCCTGTTTGCTTTACGCTACGGATAAAGGAAATTCATGCGAAGCCAACCACCGATTTGTCAAGGTTCGAAATCGAAAACTATTTAAAATAGACAGACTTTAGCATCCCGCTGTTTACAGTGTACCTATGCCACACCCGCATCAATCGATCTCGTTACTACAACTAAACGGCCAAATTGAGTTATGCATACATTCCTCATAATTTCCTACAATTAAAATGTCAGTTATTTCCTCGACCATATGTACACATGTACATGTACATACTATTATTAAATGATGTATTGATCAGTCTGTTGACCAAACGTGCTAAGTCTCATCAAAATTATACATCGCTAAACATATCCACCTGTTTTTATCACTCAGTGCCTCACAATATCAAACCAGTATTGAGGAAGGAATGTAATTAGTCTACATTTACATCGATTAACCTGTAGGCTGATCTTGTAATTATACAATATGTAATGTAGGCGAGTGTTGGATAGGTGCCAAATGATTTCCGATCTGTATACACATATCTTATATTTACTCATAATTTGACGATAGAATAATCATCTCATTTATTTCATTCGTAAATTGGAAATGATATTTTATATTGCTGTTCTGTTCTACTGCGCCTGTGCCGATATATAGAAGAGTGAATTGCCCTTCAACGTGGTTTCTATAATAGAGATAGACCCTGATTGACAGTACAGGTTTATTGGGGAATATCTATAATTTGTGATAACTGGCAAACATGTAGTGAATATGTTTTCATATTATCCTATACTATATATGTGAAGAATTGGCCAAAAGGGTGAACCTTGAGCTAGATATCTCACAGGGTTTTTTTTAGTGATTTAGTGATTTTGCAGATAATGAAACCGAAGAGTGCCCACCTGGCACTCTTGAGTATTTCATGAATGACATTTTTCCATGGCAACCACAGTATATACTAATTGGAATACCTATAATTTAATCAATATCTGAATAACTTCATTATAGTTTGAGCCTAGGGCGACAAATCTTACTACACTATATCTCTGAGCCAAGCTCTACACAGCAATGCGAAAACATTCAAAATGGTCGCTCTCGTGACGTCATTTTCCAGGAAAATTCATTTTTTGCCGACCATTTTGACTGATTTTTTTCTTCAAGTTAACTGGAATAAATTTGCAAATAATATGTGATAAGAATACAAATACACATTTTGGTGGCATTATTTTGCTCTATACAGCAAATTGTGGTTCACTTCTGTCTATTGGGTCCTTGTAAATACTGTTACCTTGACATACACGGCTCTGGTCAAATCTCCATTTCTGATATAAACGAAAAAATATATTAACGTGCAACCACTGATAGTTTCACTTAGAAACAGAAATGTACAGTTTAGTACTGTTAATTATTATATTTATTAGAGTGTTTCCCTATATAAATTGTAATGAGATACACCTGCATATTCCCCGCTCACGTGGGTGTATATTGCCCGCTGAAACTGCATATCCCCCCACCCCCCATGGAATATACACCAAAGGGAGGTAATTACAACAGAGGTCGCCCCGTCCTTTCGCTCGCGCTGCAAACAGTCGATCACGGAGCAGTTCGTCGAGCTGATTTTAGCTGCAGAATACAGCAGAAATAAATATTTCCCCCATCTGATTGTAAGTAGAAGCGTACCCAAGCACATTATTGGAGAAAGTAACAAGCGTCATCGAACAACTAACTATACGTGCGTTGCGAGATTTACACGATAGTAGTTAAGCAGCTCCGAATCAGTGGAATCCGGTGCATGATAAATTATGTTGCCCACTGAAAACAACCAACTCAGAAGGATTGCACTCTTGCAAAATAAGACATAAAACAATATTTTGCTGGCGGGATAATAGATTAGCACAGAGTTAAGTTGATAAATATAATAATGAAATTATTGCCTTGTTGTGAGGGGAATATGCAGTGTTGTTGCCCATCGGATATGCACATCCTCGGGGCAACAAAACTGCATATTCCCTTCAAAACAAGTCAATATTTTCATATTATCGCCTTCGCGAAAAGTCGTTTAGTCAAACTTCTCGATTGATTTAAATGCAAGGTAATACCAAAATAATATAATATGAAATTGAGATTCTGGCATATCTGGCCTGGGGTGAGGCGAGGAAACCTGACCCTGTTATGATCTTCATGATGGTCTGGAGCTAACAAATATATTCTTGCTAAGAGAGTTTACCTTTTCTAGACTTGATAGCATGTCACGTTGTGGTCATTTTGAGTTTATTCATAAAAATCTCAGATCAGAGCATCTTGTGTAAAATGAAGATGGCAACCATGTGGTCGTGACAAAAATGATATCTTGGTAAATTTTTGTTCCAGAATTTTGTATATTTAGCGTAAAAATGCTCTGAACAATTTTGTTTCATATCACATAATTATTTTCCAATTTATTCCACAATTTATGCGGAAAAATTGCTTAAAAAAGTACAATTAGAAAAACACGTTCAAAAATTCAGCTAATAAGAAATTCAATTTCATGAAACATGACGTCAATGTGACGTCACCAGAACGGTCATCTTGAATTTATTTGACACAGAGCTATCGTGTGATAAGTTTCATCTCCTGGTGAAATTTTTCACAATCCTAGTATATCAGTTTTGTTCTGGGGTTGCTATAGTAACTGTGAATACATGACAAGTAGATATCAAACCAGCAATAAGCCTTTGTGGGCCATTCCCCGAAAATTTGAACAATACTCCCCATTTGGCTGCCGGGCTAAAAGCCTTCCATTGAGAACCCATATTTGTTTATCAACTTCAGGTATTGACCACGGTCTGAAGCTAATCTTTAACGTAGAGCAGTACGAGTATATGCCAGGTCCACACGGTGCTGCCGGGGCTAAAATCTTCATTCACAGCCAAGACGAGTTCCCAATGGTGGGTGATCTCGGTCTCGCGGTTCCAACGGGATCTCACACGTTCATCGGAAATAGACTCTTTATGGTATGTTTATATTCTGGGTTCAGTCCACCAATCTGTTTGCTACTTCTGAAGTATAGAATACAAACTGTCAATCTTAATAAATTTAAATCCTATATGCTTCTCTATCGTATGGTCGCTACAGGATCTTATACTCGCCGATCTCCCTCCGTGTTTTGTTTACATCTGGGTCTTCAAACTCTTGACCAATCGTAGCCCATCTTCTGTATTCTCTGAAGACATGACTCGGAGTTGATCGATACAGCCGACTATAGGCTCTATAGGGGTACTTCGTATACCTAAATCATGAATATTCCAGCCGTAAAACAAGAAATATCAACATTTCTTTTCGATTCTCGCTTTCGAGATTTACTTTGACTGATTCAATCAATTTTCTGATGAAATTCCACTATGATGAAATAGAAATATTGCAGAGAAAATACCCGATATACAGGAATAATTCAGTCGCTCGACGAAATTACTTCCACCGACCTGTTCAGAGCCTCTTCGTTCAGCGACTGCGAAAAACAGCTCGGGCAGTAGCCACGAGGATCCTTCATGGACAAAATTTTGCGAATATTTGGCGAAATTATCCCCTAATCCGACTGAAAAAGGTAACAGTAGGTACAAGGGTATGTCAGACTATAAAATGTCTCTTATAACGAGTCGACTTTTCTGTCAGAAATTTCGCCGATACGTTCTGAAGTTGAGAGGGGTTGATCGCTCGCTCGCTCGCTTGCTCAGACCCCGGGTTTTTCATTTCTAGCCGACAGTTGTGCGCTGCATGCATACTTAGCTCGGATGTTTCGTCGTTGGACTTCCCCTATGATAATGCCGTCATTTATAGATAGTATAATTCCCGTTTAAATTGATGTCATTTAATCCAGACGTCTGGCATGAAACAGCGCGGGAGACGATGTCACCTTTTCTCGGTTAGGCCGAGCGTCGAGTTCGGGAGTGAAAATGCCGCTACTAAAACGGATGTGATTGGTCCGTTTGCAGCACTGCATATTCAGGACATGACATCACAGGACACTGAGGGAGATCGGCGAGTATAAGATCCTGTAGCGACCATACGATAGAGAAGCATATAGGATTTTAATTTATTAAGATTGACAAATTGTTCAATATACAAATCTTACGAGGCACAATATGGTCTTGCAATAAGCACTCTCTGAGACATCACATGCTACAACTCAGAGTTAGAAAGACCATTGAAATTCCAATTTCCTCTTGCACTAGGGTCATCTAAGGACACACAGCCACCGGTCATGTCTCCTGTCACCAAATATTTAATAACTGGCACAATACCACTTCGAGAAGTAAAGTTTGAAGTCGGTCCAGCAAATATAGATATCATAGTTTTCAGGAATACTGAGAAATCACAGTTCCAAAAAAAACACATGTTTAATGGACTGTCACATTTCGAATGGACTATATTCGTACTGAAACATAGGAGACTATTTCAGTCCCACTCCTAGGGCTGATGCCTTATATCATCTATCAATGCAAGTAGAAATTGTGCGGCAAATTGATACATTTATTTGATGGGACATATTTTTCAAAAGTATTGACTGCATGGATATATTCATGAATGGATATTGATAGATGACGAGGGAACCACCAACGACATCCGGCAGTATACGCCGATGCCTCAGATTCAAGTTTAGCTTTGTTCGTTAATTTAAGTAATATTTTTTTCTTGCAGTTGAAAAATCTTCCACCGCCACATGGAGAATGCGGAAAGAGACAATTGGATTACTTTCCGTCTGATGATGATATTTACACTTCCACAATTTGCAAACTCGACTGCCTAACACGTGAAATGAACAAAGCATGCGATTGCAGAGACGCCTATTTACCCAATATTACAGGTGAGGAAATAACATTGTTCAACCCGCACTATAGCATCAATCCTATCCTTATATTGGTCACTGATTGGTCACTGATATTGTGACTCTGACAGACCATTCATTTGAACCTGCACGGCACTCAGACCCAGGCATTCAGCAAATCAACATCGCCCATTATAAAAAGAAGCGCAGACACTTTTCAGTGACAGAGTTTGTATTTTTTTTCAAAATTGGTGTAGAAGGAAAGAATGCCACAGGACATAATCTCCATGCTCAATTATTTATCTTTAGAAACATTTTTCTTACCGCCTGAGTTTTATATCAGGAAAGAATGTCTTAGTTGAGTTAAATGATATGAGTCTGATGACATTCTTTCCAACCGGAGAGTCTTTCATTTTACACCAGTAGGAGACAGTAAGAGGTACAATATCTGATGCCATAAGAATCGAAGTGACAGACTGATGAAAGCGTAACTTTACGTAGAATTGCCAAAAACATACCTTTGACCAATGCAAATCGAATAAGATTGTACGCGCATCGAGTCAGGTACACGAATCAGATGTTTATATTGCCGATAGGTACATGTACGGTGGCTCATATGGGACATAACATTTTTCTGGACTTTTTTTGACTTAACTTTTTCCAAAAGACACTTTCAATCCACGTGGAAAGTACTTTCAACGCATGTGGAAACTACTTTCAACCTATGTGAAAGCTAATTTACACCCACGGGAAAGTGACTTTCAACCCACGTGGAAAGTACTTTCAACGCACGTGGAAACTACTTTACACCCACGTGGAAAATGAATTTAAACCCACGTGGAAAGTACTTTACACCCACGTGGAAAGTCACTTTCAACCCACGTGGAAAGTACTTTCAACACATGTGGAAAGTCAGGGGACATAATATTTTTCTAGACTTTAATTAGTGGTGTTTTTTTTCTTACTTGTTAACTTTTTCCAAAAGACACTTTCAATCCATTCAGCTTCATATAATCATCTTTCCAGGTCTCACGCGAACTTGTATTAGGCCTATTGGTCTCAAATCGAGGCATTGTCTCTTCCGGTTCAGCAACAGGTGTTTGTGTACTTGTATGGTTGGCCGTAGACACATATTCTTAGCCAATCAGCTTTTTTACGTGTTGACATTAAAATTATTATTTTGCATCCACATACAATTTAATTCGATATCACATGGAATTATTTTATATCCTTATACATATTTATTAGATACTGCATCGAAAATTTCAGTGCTACATCAAATCAATTTTGTATCCGTATACATATTATTTAGATCCTAATATAATTCGTTGTAGCGTCGTATTGAACCACTGAAATCGTCGAAATCACTTCCGCTTCTATAATTACTACTTTTATGAAAAAGTATGCAGAAATTGCTCCCTGTCTGTACGAGACATGTTCTAGCCTTTCCGTGCTGAAAATGGGAGTTGAAAAATGGCACTGTGTCAAACGTGGCCACGCGTGGAATCTGTAACGCACGTTGTCATTGGTTGCTCTATTTCTACAGGAAACAGAACATTTTGTGGCGGAAGCGATTACTGTATGTCATACATATTTTCAGTGGTCGTGATTGAATGATTTATGTATGACATACATGATTTCGATATGGGATCGAATTGAATACGATATAGGATCAAATTACCTTGTATCTATACATAAAACTGTTATCTGATTGACTGAAATGTGTCTACATCAAATAGCCATTTTTGTCCTCTGTGGTCAACCACTCTTGAAATATTGGGATGTCAAATATCAGTAATATGTATACGGATAGAAATTGATTCAATACAGCATCTAAATGATTTGAATGGAGATACAAATTAATTTGATGTAACATTGAAATATTCGATGCGGTATCTAATAAATATGTATACGGATATAAAATAATTCGATATGATATCGAATTAAATTGTATGTGAATGCAAAATAATGAATGTCAACACGTAAAAAAGCTCTGTGATTGGCTAAGAATATGTGTCTACATCAAATGTCGATTTTTGTCCCCTGCTGCCAACCATACACGTCCACAAATACCTGTTGCTGAACCGAAAGAGAGTATGCCTCAATTTGAGAACAATACAAGTTCGCGTGAGACCTGAAAAAATGATAATATGAAGCTGAATGGATTGAAAGTGTATCTTGGAAAAAGTTAATAAATAAATAAAATAACACCAATTAAAGTCTAAAAAAATGTTATGTCCCCTGACATTCCGCATGTGTTGAAAGTACTTTCCACGTGGGTTTCCACGTGGATGTAAAGTACTTTCCATGTGGGTTGAGAGTCACTTTCCAGGTGCGTTGAAAATAGTTTCCACGTCCGTTGAAAATACTTTCCACGTGGGTTGAAAGTGACTTTCCACGTGGGTGTAAAGCTCTTTCCACGTGGGTTGAAAGTCACTTTCCACGTGAGTGTAAATTAGTTTCCACGTGAGTTGAAAGTAGTTTCCACATGCGTCGAAAGTATTTTGGAAAAAGTTAATAAGTTAAAAAAACAAACTAATTAAAGTCTAGAAAAATATTATGTGCCCTATGAGCCACCGTAAATAGGCCACCCACGAAGTAACAATTCAACAGCTTCAGTTTCGCATGTTTTCCGTTGAAATAATTGACAAAAACAGACAAGTAAACCCGCCTGTATTCAAAAGCTTTAAAAAAATAAGCGGCGGAACTAGTGAGCTACAATCAGACAGTTGAGTTCGTAATTTATTCTTTGCTTTCCAGTACTCTGCCATACACGAAGACAGTTTTTGCTGTGTTAGTTTCTGCTATATACAAACACATACAGAAGGATTATTTTGAAGGTTTTGCGGGTACGCGAAAAACTGACCAATCCATTGTTCGCTCCCAAGGCACGCATAGCAAACTGCAATCTTGCAATCTTGATGAACTGGCCAAAGGCCTACCATCAACTATTTTTGTGTTTAAATGTTTTGCTTACTACAAAATCGAAGAGGTCGCTTCTGTAAACCCCACTCTATTTGTTTCTCCTACCGTGTTTATTGCAAACCGGAATGTCAAAAATGTCAAATTGTACCCCTTCCTGGACAGTGGTAGCCCGGAACGGCCTGAATATGTCGTATACATATCTCGCTTAGTAGCATTTGCCTTTACTATCATTTTTTTATATCAAGAAAGGCAGTTCTTCTAGCATTTAAGATATTTAGATATTTGTATTAGAACAAGTTCCAACAGCCACATATTCGCCAATTTCATGAACGATTTCTTTATATGTTTGTAAAAGTAGAGTTTATCATTGTTTTGGGGGCTTATATTGTTTCCAAAGTAACCAGTGTTTCGCGTATGTCAACACCTACTATTAAAGATTTACATTCATTCCCATTTTGAATTGGTACCCTCAGTTTCGAGCACCGCTGGTGCATGTGTGAAAGTTTACCACGTACTGGCCGACGGATGGTGGTTTCCTCCGGGTATTCCGGCTTCCTCCACCAACCAAACTGGCTGTCACCATATGAGTGAAATAAGACTAAGTGACATTAAACCAAATCCCCTCCCCATTTTGAATCTTTTAACATTCTATCGTTTTTAAGTAATTTTTAAATAATATAAATAACCTTGAATGGACTCAACCATCCAATCTCAAATACCATTCCATGAATGCATCGTGTTCAAGTTCAGTCGTGTCTTGAAGACAGATAACATAGATGTGTTTTTTAGAGTAATGAAAAACATAATTTCGCTCCACATCATCAGATACTCCTTGACAAGACATATGCTCTATATTTACCTTTTCAGCCATATTACTCTTTGGTGAGTAAGGAAAATATAAGTTCCCTGCTGATCCCATATAATTCTGGCTGTAATGAAAATATTGTGTATACAGTTGCACAGGTTATAGTGTTTCGTCAGAATTGAGAGAAAGGAACACTTTGTTTATGTAGGAATATTAAAAAAAGTAAAATTAACGAAAAGTAACCAGAGCCTAAATTTACGAATCTCTCATTTTTCAATAAGATTATTGGACTGGAGTAATAGCACAATGTTTTCAATAACTGTTTCTTTGGGGATACGGTTCTGTTGACCTTTGACCTGCTCATCTTGATGTTGTTACCACGCAAATCGTCCCTCACTGATGTATCCACTCCGAAAAAATAGAATTTCACTGATTTCCTGATTTTGTTGCCAAAATGACCTTGACCTTAACCTGAATTGCGTTTTGCAACACAGCGTATTCCTCTCATATATTCATCTCGTGTGACCCCATACTTATCCTTATGAACACAGTCAGAAAAATGGTGTTAATTAACACTAAAAATTGGTGTTGACTTCAACACCATAAAACACTGTTGAGTTACGACCTACACCATATTGCCCCAACACCATTTATTGGTGTTAGTTAACACCGTTATTTGGTGTTATTAACACCGTTATTCTGTGTTGAGTCAGCATCCGCACTCGTCGGTCAACACTAAAAAATGGTGTTGAAGCGGTTTCAACACCATTTATTGGTGTTAGTTAACACTGTTAATTGGTGTTGAGCCAGCATCAGCACTTGTCAGTCAACACTAAAAAATGGTGTTGAGCCAGCTTCAACACCATTTATTGGTGTTAGTTAACGCTGTTAATTGGTGTTGGGCTGGTGTTAGTTATCACTTAGTTAACATCTGCATATTAATAGAGCCTGCACCAAATTATTTATGGTAGGTGGGCACGTACGGCATAGGTGTCTCATTCGATATATTATAGTTGAATGCATCTGCATATTGTCAGAGCCTGAACCAATTCATGGTAGGTGGGCATGCACCGTCTAGGTGATTTCGTTCAGTATTCATTTTATAGGTGAACAGAACCATTCAAGGCCGGATAGGTGTTTTCGTTTAGTATTCACTTTATAGGTGAAGGAACTGATCAACGCAGCGCTTAGGTGTGGGAAATCAACATACGCTTTATAGGCGATGAGATTTGTTTCTTTCCTTTGTCCGACGTTATAACTGTCAGCTATGCTGGTTTTGGAATACTCTGGGCCAGCCAGCCCGGCATTGTCTTATATAGGATAGATGCGGGGCGCGCGGACCTCGGCGGAAGCACTAGACAGAGAATCGTAAAATCCGTCCGTCATTTGCAAATTTGTGTTTCTTTTTCCAATGAAACGTTGAAAAGCTGGCAGTAAAGCGCACTGTGTGTCGCAATAAACCGGCAAAATACGTACAAGTAAGTTTACTCTATACGTATACGGCAATTATGGCTGGAAAATTCCAACTTCTTGGTCTACTTGCTTGGTATCAAGTAATTTTTCAAACCAATTCAGCTTTAAACAAACCTACGACAGCGAGCTACAGGGCGTTTACCCAGCCGTCAAAATCCTGGGGTTAACACAGCGGTAAACACCGTTATTGTCAGCATATAGCACGGATAATCTGTTTTACTTTTTCCCCACTTCTGTTTTCATAAGGCTGTTAATTATACAGATTGAATGATTGACTTAATGATTGACTTAGTGATCAGGAAATAGTAAATAACGCAGATATATACTTGTTTTAGCGTTATTGTCAGCATATAGCCGGATAATTAACGGATAATTTGTTTTAATAATTTTTTTTCTTCTGCTTTTATAAAGCTGTTAATTATACAGATTAACATGTGGAGATATCAATAGAACTCACGTACTGGTATGTGCTATATGCCGACAATAACGGCGTCACCCCAGAAATTTGGCAGCTGAGTTAATCCACTGTTGTATTTATAGCTGTTTATTACTCTTTTCTATCATTTTAATCATCTCCATTGATAAACTTGATCGACATCTGTATTTCTTTCAATACAATTTCGCCATTTTCGCTGCATTTCTGGGCTTCTAGTGTCGAGCGCCTGCATGGTTGAGTAACTGATCTGTCTCCATTTCCCAGAATATAGAACGAGCCAAATGCTCATATCATTATGTCTTGTTGGGCTAAAATCCGACGAAAGATACTGAAATTCCCATGATGGGCAGCGTTTTCCTCTGTATATCTGTAAATCCAATTCGCTGGTCTACATTTCAATAGCCATATGTCCAAGCATCTAATCTCTCATTCAGAGCTGCCAAGTTGGACTGATTAAATATCTTGAGTCTATGCGAGCGCAAAGCGCGAGCGTTCGCCCTAGGCGATTTGATTGCGAGATGTCGGCCATGCTGGCGGAAGTAAGCGCCACAAATAGGCAAGACTATGAGTTCAAATTGCATTTTTCTTAAATTTTGAAATTTTGAAATTGAAGTAAATTCAAATATCAATTTGTAGTTGGCAACATTCTTATTGGCGTAAACCAAAACGGCGAGCCTGCCGGGTTTCACATAACCCTTGTTTTTTTTCAATGTTGGAATTTTAACACCATTCTCTTAACACCGCTTTTGGCGTTGAACTGGTGTCGAAACACCCCCTTTTCTTAACACTGTTTTTTGGTGTTGAACTGGTCTCAACACCATTTTTCAGTGTTAGATTATCAACACCATTCTTTCAACACCGTTTTTTGGTGTTGAACTGGTCTCGACACCATTTTTCAGTGTTGGATTGGGTCAACACCATTTTCTCAATACCGTTTTTTGGTGTTGAACTGGCCTCAACACCACATTTTGGTGTTGAATTATGTCAACACCGTTTCTCAACACCACTTATTGGTGTTGAACTGGCATCAACACTAAAAAATGGTGTTGGGCCAACACCGTTTTTCTGGCTGTGAAATTTCATAGAAATCCGTAAATTTGTTGAAAAGTTGAGGAACTAAATAACAAGGCCACGAGGAGAAGGTGGAAAAATAGAAGGAGAAGAAACTGTATTCCATAGATCGCCAGATATAGCATTCTCATGGCATCAGATTGTATATCTCCTTCTGTCATATATACCGACGGTTTGGATGTCACAAACTCTGACGTTGGGAGAATGTAGCTATAGCTCACGTAGCCGAAAATCAAAATTACTTATAAATACTAAATAATGATGATTATGTTAATGAAATGGAAAACTATATAAGAATTTAATAATTTGGTGGTGTCGCCTTTTCGTAATTAACTTTAGACCGTTCATATTTAAACAACGCCAAAATGCATCTGTGCATGTATATATTGCAACGTGTACAAAAAAGCCGTTGTGCGCATCTGTGTCATACCTATATTAACATTCTCACAGGTCCTTCCTATGAGCAAAAGTTTCATACATATTAGCGAAGCGACATGTGGATCTTATTATTGTCATCAGACTGGACGAAACCTTTGCTGTTTCTGGTGAAGTGTAATGATGTTTAAAAAATGCTGTTCACGAAATGGAGCATGGACCATTCTCCCCGGTTACGTAAGATGACATGATGATACTATTTAATTATACGAATAATTTCTCATAATGTCATTGTAGACCTGCCTTATTCACCCAATCGAAGTTTACCCATGTGTGGATGAAATATTTATATTGAAATGATTATACCTGTAACATCATGTCGTCATTCTGTCTTATCATCGTACAATATAACGGGAATTAGCCGCCATGTCTCAACAATGTTATTCTTCTGTCTTCCTTGGTCAAGGTCACCCGGCGGTTTGCACGCTGGAGCAATATTACAAATGCGCCCTCCCGTTTCGGAGTAAGTAAAAACTGTTCATGTGTATGTTGCAATAATTAAGTGTCATATATACAATGTAAGGAGCTCAAACCAAGTTATCCAAACTTGGATAATGTATCTGACGTGAAAAGGTAGAGTAATAAAACATGGCAAGAATCCGCCCTCTCTCCATTCTCCCAATGACAAGGAATATGGGGGAAATACGTCTCACATTCAACGAAAAATTTCATAATGTACTTAACCTTGACTCTTCTCTTTAATACCTGACTTTGGGGTTAGGACTGGGATTAGCCATCTAAACTCATCGAACCAATTCATCTGATTTGAATTGATTTCATTCCCGAGTTTTTCTCTTCAATATCAATGTGATATAAAAATAAGTTCAAATGTATGTGGGTTATTAGCGCAACCTTCGAGATTCATGAGGAGTGAAAGCAGCGGCCCTACCTTATTATTATTATTATAGTAAAATTGTAATTTTTATTTTCCACCAGTAACATTTTCTATGAAGGAGAAGGAATTGTGCAAATGTCCTGTCCCGTGTGAGTTCCTAGTGTACGAACCTAGCATCTCGTACGCCACTACTTCCAGTTTTGTGATAGACAAACTCCTCGCGAATCTTGATTCTGAGAATTTGCAGCAGAAATATAAGAACGCAAGGGAGACAACTCACAGACTTGAGAGAAGCAAATTCAATAAATTCCAGAGACTTTCCAGTAACGTGGTAAATAAACTGCAGACCATTGAGCGGCTTTTTGAGGAGGACATCAAATCCAAGCTTTTAGCGCAGAAAGAAATTGTTCAATCCAAAAAGCAAGAGGTTTACGCAGTTTGGAAAAGGAAGAATTTTATTAACAAGTACCAAAAATATGTCATTCAAAAGAACTTCTTGAGGGCGCGTGACGCGATGGAGGAACGGACATTGAGTCAAATTGGAGACGGTTTTCAGTCGTTTGCCTTGGATATGGAAATTAAGTTACGAGATCTTGTCAATATAACGGAAAATTGCACCAGGGATATGCTGTATACTTTACTGACTGACGAAATTAATATTGAAGTGGAGATGATCATTCGGGGAAGAGACAACCTGACAGAGCTGATACATGCTTATATGAATGGAACTGGCATATTCAACTACAAATACAGCAAAATGGCCAGGGAAAATAATATCTACATTGTCCCAAAGAAGCTTATGAACTATTCACTTTACCACACTTGGAATGCCGAAAACTATGGCTTGAGGATAACGGGCGACCTGGATATTTTAGCTCATCATGTCAGAAGGTACCAGGGATTGGTCGAAATTGCCTACGTAGATAAAACTCTCAACCAAAGCGAGTTCGAATCCGTCCAGAAAGATTTTATTTACTACAACAGACGTTATTTTCACAACCGGGCAAACCTTTATTTCGAAGCACTGGAATGGCCAGTCGAAGTTATGGACGAGCGAATCGTAAACTTCACAAGACTTTGGAATCAGTGTTTGTCCTTAACAGATGACATTGAGAACAATATAATGCTCATAAATAATTCTCTTGGAGAAATCCAAAACAACATAATGCCAAATTTACAGGCGTTAAGCGACCTTTCCCAACAATATTTAACGAACACTTCCGTTAGAAAGCTCGAAGTAGCCGAAGCTGTTCTATCTCCAGGAATTCACGAAGGGATAAACACATTGAAAGTGTTCTTCCTGGAAGTGCGATATCGAGGTCAAGACGTTTTCGATGACTGGACGAAACTGATCGACGTCACTAGTGAAATCTGGCGAGTAATTCTCAATGACGAAGATTCCTGTGAGTACTACCAGTGGAGAGGGTATGATAATTTTCTGAGAAACATAAGCGATGTTATTGAGAATTTAACTCTGAGCTACGAGACGATACGGAACGAGAACGACATACGAGATTTGATCGGTAACAAGGATCGTGTGTTCTACTCTTCGCTCTACGATATGATGGATGCCATGGGAGATTTTAAAGGAAGCACGAAACTGAATGGCGCTTTTCTCAGGTGAGTTCTTATATCCTGACCTCTGGGTTACACTGTCAGAAGGATCAGGTCAAATAGACCAGATATTTTTTGGTACAGACGAGGCGGACCCAAAGAATTTTTGGGGTCGTTTTGATTCAACTATTTTGGATGGGTCACGTCTATACTCAATGCTTCTGACATTGTAATTTGTGTTATTCTGTGCCTTGCACAGAAAATAATTTCGTGTTGCTTATCAACACTAGATGGTGTTTCACCAGGAAATATTCAAAGTACGATCGAGACAATGCAAACTTATTCCCTAATTATCACTTTCCACTTTAATATAGCGTTCTTTCTACTTGTAGGGAGAATTTCGTTTTTCTCGACGTATATTACAGCCAGTTGAGTTACGAGCAGGTAACTCAACAAGAAGAGTATGGCATTTTCCCACTGTTGTGTAAGTATGTGTCGAATAAATAAAACCTAATTTCTTTTGGCCGGTTCCAATTAGGCTCCAGCCAATCAGCTATGCTGATGGTGAGAAACGCTCAACTCCAGTGGTAGCTTTATTGTCAATTGATATGTATTTTTTAAACTGAATAGTTGAATTTATTATCCGCATACCTGTACATGTTTATAATACAGACATTCAGAAAATGCGCGTGAATAGGAACGAGACACTAAACACGTCACAGACAGTACGGCTATTTAAATTATATTATATGTGTGTTGATGGGAGTAATGTACCCCACTCCCTAAATGTAGGTGTATCTGGGCTCTTGCGCTTTATACACTGCCCATTCAGATCTGGTGGTATGAGAGACGTGATTTTTTCCGTTTTCCTACTGCTGCGTTGCGAACATCTCCAACGAATGTTTTGTGAAAGAAATATATAGGTGTACTTCGCTGATTCAAGTTACGGTCATCCGAATCAGGTATATCCATCCCCACATTTCACCTTTCTTGTGATCTAATTTGCCATAAAAAGTAAGTAGATTTTTTTAATTTTCAGCGGAGATATAACACTGGTATCAGCAAATCTTCATGAAAAACATAAAAATAGATATATCGGGTATTCTTTTCAATCCCGTTTCCAACTACACGCACATACCGCATTTCAACAACTTTCGTGTTTTCGGTTTATTTGCTGTGTATACACAGGTGACCTGTATGTTTTTCTGAGTTGTGGTAATCTGAACATTCAACTCCAACCATCAATTTTGCCGTTTCGTTGATTTTTTCTCTACTTCTAAGGGTATATATTATCTCCTTTGCTGCAAAATATCAGTAGAATTTGTGAAAAATAAATCAAAGGATATACGATATGTCTCCAGCAATGTTTTTTGAGAGAAAAATGACCAGGTCAAGGGCATTGTTTCCAAATGACGTCCACCTTCCCTAACCCTTCTGTCGATATATCCTGGATTTAGGATTATCCAGAATCCTAGCTCTCCCCAAGAAATATATGCTACACTTTTAATGTGTGTCACGCCACTATAGGAATATTTTAATGAGGAAAATATATATAGGTCACGGATTTTGTTTTCATACCCTAGGGCACACCTCCCCCCCCCACGTGTTTTCCTGAATTACGTCAAGTGAATGCTATTCATACAGGTTACGGGTCGGAGAGTTACCAATAGTTAGGATACTCGTCGTATGGAAAAGTTATGAAATATTAAACTGATAGCTGTACACATACCACAGCTAGGGTTCATAGCAAATATATTAATCTTGCGATTTACTTTTGCAAGTGCAAATGAGTTTTGAAACAGTTTTTTGTTGCCCTTTTTAGGTGATGGATCTAGTATTACTACATGATGGTTATCACCTTTTTGCGGTTTTTTGGATGTTGCGTTGTCCGTCCGATTTTATCCGAGAAGCACGAGTGAAAGTACAAAAAATATTTTCGTCATTTTCGTCAATATTTCCAGATTTGCTCAGCACTTAAATTAACCAAACCTTATTCCATCCTATAAATGAGAACACACACACACACGTTTTCAAAGTGAGAACATTTCAAATACACACTTTTCTGAGGTCACCAGTCCAAGTGGTAAAACATACCGTATCTGCTTTTTCACTAGAAATTTGTATAAAACGGACAGAGAAACAGATTCACAATCTTTGTTAAACTGAGGTCGTCCCCTGTTGGAAATATGTCCCCCTGTCTCTGCTTTTCACATTTGGAAAACGCAAACACACTCATACACCCACCCGCACTCAATAAAACAGATAGACAAAAATGTTGCAACAAAACCTCTGTTTCATCACATGAAAAACGTCATTAAACTGATGAGCGATATGTCCATCGTATCTTTACCTGTGTACAGTGAATATATCAAGTTTACATGAATTTAGATTGCCCATAACAACTTTGGATCAAGAAGGTTTTTCTTTGGCAATTTCGAGGCCCACAGACCAATTCTGGAGTGTGCTTCATATATCATTAGAATAGTTAACAGTGTAAATAACTGGGTAGGGTTTTCTTGTAACTGACCACAAAATGTACAACAAACGGAATCGGTCGGTTATACCCCATAGTTTCAAGAGAAAGATTGTCACAAGGATTCTGAAGATTATTTGACACTGGAAGTACTGAAGCTCGGTTTCGTTTGCTGCGTAATATATATTTATATCTGTTGCTATAAATCGACGGCCATAGTAACCCATTTAAATTTAAACTCCCTTTCCCTTTTCGCTGATTCTCGTCGGGTTTTATTTCAATTTTCTCAGTAATAAATGTTCATTGAAAGACAGGAAGAATGTGACATTCTCACTTAAGAGATCAATTATGCGAGAAATTCTGCATTCCGACCACTCACTCACGTAAATCTATGATTTTTGTGCCAGACTGAACAAAAATCTGTCAGGCTATATAACTATTACTGTTTCCCTCATTGCCCAAGCATTGAGAGTATATCATGCTAAAAAGGCATATAATATTTCAAAATCCCATTCATCGTTCCAATAAGTTTAGCATTTCTAGAATTTTCCACTTTGAGAACCAAAACATGTATGCATCTTGAAGACAAATAAATGATTACAGGTAGCTAAGTGTATTTGGCTGGTCACGCAAGTTTCAGACATACTTGTTTTTCGGTGATAGATGTGTTTGACTATGATATCTGCATTCGATTGCATTCATAAATCTGTATTGGGCTGAAATATAAACTGATTGTATCGTTCTCTACTAGTCTCAGTTATACACGTTCAACAATCAATTGTTAATTACTTCTCAAATAATTTTTAAATTTATCATCAGCGGGAATTTCTTAATGGTAACACCAACTCCACGGTTAAATGGGTCGTGGGTTCAATTACCGCCGACAGCTAACTCATTCTTTCTCTCAAAAAATATTTCACATTTTATGCTTCGTGATGGGCTAAGCTCCATGCTTGTTTGTCTTCTCTGTAATTGTTGGTCACATATTTCTCAGTCAAATTCTCGCTAAAGTTATTTGAAATTGATATGATTTCAGGTGATATAGGAGGATCAATGGGACTCTTCCTCGGGGCGAGCGTTCTCAGTTTGTTTGAGGTCGTTGATCTTTTTGTCAACCAGTCATTTGAACGAGCACTCAACATGGGCCACGCGAAGAGATGACCACACCATACTGAGGTACTTCCCCTGCTTCAGAAGGAGACACAAGTGGTTCGGCTTGAAAACAAGGAAGGGTCATTCTAACTTCCGAATTAGCACACCCTCGCGCTACTTTATGGTCACCGTGAAAATGAATTAGGAATTTTTTTTTACTATTCGACGCAAACAGGGCGATTTCCTCTGTGTATTCGATGATATAGCTTCATAAATCGCGCATGATGGATATATATTATTGAAACGGTGAAGTTGTAACAATGTTGAGGCCCCCGACAAAGATCCACTGGAAATAATTCCCTGTGCCGTTAAAATTCTCGCAACGGATTTTGCCTCACCAAAGCCAAACTGGTCTTCGTCTGTGGGTTCATCCGTTCACGAAATCATTCCATTGTAATACATTGATAGCCATCATATTAGTGTTCTCGACAACATCCTGCATCAGTCATTGTCGGTTGTGGTTGGGGATATCGATGTTAGTTTCATAGTTCTTCAAGTACCTATTGACTTCTACCGTTTTTGCTTCAAATTTAAATAAAAGTGACTTTGTCATTACAGTTTATAGGCTGGTTAAACACGGCCAAATGCATCTTCTTTCAAATGATATTTTCAGTATCTCGCTCCTGTGAATCTTTGCTAGTTACTAAGAAATTGGGTATAAGCGACATCGTTCAGGACAATAACATTAAACTGTGCTAAGACAAACGGACCGTACCCAGGCTTAGCCTTCCTGGCTGCGAAATATAGTCTGCTAGTTAAAACAGAACTTAGTCTCGATTTACAGACTAGCAGCACTCAGCAACTTTGAACCAGATCAAGTTTTATATTTGATCCTACAGATATTTGAGCAAGCTCCGATTTTCTTGTCACCATTGTATGCCCACCGTCTGAAACCATGCAAGACACAACAATATTTCATATTTGCTATGTTCAAGCTTGTTTGTTAATTATACGAATGGTTTTAAATAATATATAAGCTTTAGATTTTAATCAAATTTGTTTCCATGGCAACTGGGCAATAGAATTTCTGCCCACTGTTGCAGAGTGCGAGGGCAAACCGGTGCAGGAGTGATGTTTATTATGCAGATGAGCATCTGACAGACCCTGCAGATATGGACATAATTTCAAACATGCTTATTTGCCTTGCGGAAAGCGATTGGTTAGCCAAGTTGATTGCGTCCTCCATATGCAGATCTCCATAATATTGGTCTGTATATTATGCACCACTCCCGCACCCCTTCGAGTGAAGACATAAGAAATTATTTAGAATATCATGCACTGTTCTTCTGGCAGAAGAGGATGTATGCAGCAAGACATTCTCCTGATATCGTATATAAACTGTGCTAGAATTGCTCCCGTCCGGCATTGAGAAAGTGCCAGAGTAATTACAATATTTAGCTGATGATAGTGGTGGTTGTAGTATGAGTGTGAGCTTGGAAGATTTTCGGCCGGGTGGAATTCGTTTTATTCACGCTCAACTCTAGGCAGCAACATCGGAGAAACGACACTTGCCACCATGCCTGGCTGGGCTTGCTACAGAGAAGTTATCCGAAATTGAAGGGCCGTGACTGCGTTCCACGGATATAATTTTCAGCTCCAGTCTTTTCTCGAGGACTGGCGGTCACAGTGTTATTTGAAGGTTATTAGCCTTAGTGAGTGGCATGAGTGCTATGGCATGAGTGCAGCCTTGGAGTAGAGGGCTTAAATTTCCCATACTATATATTTGGGGCAGGCTCTACAAGAAAATGTAAAAAAAGTCAAGATGGTCACCATAATGGCGTCACAGTACGACTTTCTGAGGATACCACTTGCACGACCGTCATTGGCGTCATTTTTTAGACTATTTGCATGATCCTAGGTACAAAAATTAAAAAAAAAATGACGCCAGTAAGATTCGCCGAAAAGTGACAGTTCTCTTGTTGTCTTTGTTCCAATCCCCCTTTCCATCCAGACCAGAGAGGGTTGAGGCAGCGTGTTATTATACCTTAGCATTCAACATTCGAAATCAGGGGCGTAAAATCAGGACATGTTTTATTCCCGGTCCGATCCCGATTGGGGAATATAGAATCGCCGTCTATGTGTGTCTTTTTGGCACAAATCCTTGTCGCCACGCTAACTTTTAAAACAATTGGTCAATCCACTCAAAATTTTCATTGAAGAATGCTGAATATTAATCCAGAGGTAAATAATACCAAAAAATATCAGTAAGTGTTATTCACTTGTATGATATAATGATATATTTGTAAATATGTTTTTTTGTTATAATAGGATGGGAGGTGGTTGAATTGTTTGGATTCTCAAAATGGTATATATGATGATCAATTCATTCAAATACTGTGAAAAATCGTTGAACATTTATGTGCCTCACGTTCTACCCAGGTGGGGTTTTTTTTACGAGAGAATGAAGTGAAAGACATTGTTCATATATAATGTCATTGCAATTGTTACCACTTTTAATGGATTGATACTATCCAGTGACAGTGTACCATTATTCAGTGGGTATATGTAAGTTCTTGCTGTACTCTATTACTCTAGGTTATAGTTTTGGTCCAGTGATCCAGTTTTGGTCCAGTGATGTTCATTTTATACACCATGCGGTTCACATTACCTCTTCCGTCCTTTGCTCTATGTTTCGATTGGCGACTGGAACAATTAAATGTCGTGATACGCTAACAAAACGTTTTACATGTTAACAAACATCAGTGTGGTTGTTCATATAGTTTCATTCTTCGTGAGGTTTTGTCTATAACAACATTGAGGCAAAGAAATAAAATTTATATTGAATCAGTTTCTTCTGTTCTTTATTTGCCGTTTTAGTGTGCATATATGTCACAACACCATCCAGTCGTCCCCGAATAAAATTATAGCCAAGTTGTGATTGGCTGAAAAGGCCTTATTTTAGGAGTTCGGTGCACCCCTATATATGTATACATTATGTACATACACTCACAACACATACTGTTTGAAAACCGGTCTCCTGTACTTCTTCATGAGCACCAGAAAAATCCAGTTTCACTGTCACTTAAACCAGCATTATTCATCGTTCGGAAATATGGTTTATCTCCCTTGTTCCACTTGGAGCCGTGTTTGTGCAGAGAATTTCCGGTAAGTACCAAAGGCCCTCAAAATTAGTTTTAGTGATTAAATATTTTATTTTGCTGAAGAATTATCTTTCTAATGTACACGAATACAGGATCTATCGGTTCATGTAAAAAATATAAACCGAATAGCTTTTCAAACAAATAATCTGGAATACACATGTAGTTGATCCATTTGTGTACACTTCGCCATCCATAAGATGGTTTGCGAATCGTGTGTCTCCATTAACGCGGAGCGATATCCGGTACTTTACCGGATTCTGTTCGGCCTTCATTCGGCGGAGAACAGACTAAAGAAATCTGATAAAATTACAGGTTTTCATACCACTTCGGAAACAGATATTGCCTGGGCTTACAAAAGATATAGATATGAATAACTTTCGTATCACCCAAGAGGCGTTGTAGATCTGTAATTTTGATCAAGTAGAGCAGCACATGACTCGAAAATGGCGGGTTACGTTGGGATTACGTCGGTAGACTTTAGCTAATTGGCTGACGAACTCACGTGGTATTGTTTTCAGGAAATTCCCTCTTGCAGTTGCCGAAAGTAGGCTGAGAATGGATACACACGATCCCAGGGTCAGTCTTACCGCGTATAGATGACACAGATGTTTACAGGTTGGTAGTTGATCAATTCATTGCCTTTGGTAAAAGTGAAACCGAGGCGACTACTTCCCAGAAGCAGCTTTTCATATCCCTAACCTACGAAAGCCGAGAGGGGACTTCTGACTTCTGACTTCCGACTTCAGACTTAGGATTTTTTTTCTTTTATAATGCATTACATCTTAAATTATGAAGCATAGAATAACACAATACCATTATAATGGCATCTTGTGCTTAAAAATCTGCTTGCATGTAATCAGATAACCATTGAAGTTTTTCTTGAGCTGTGTTCTGATTATTAAAATGCGATAACTTCTAATGTAAATCGAAATGCCATACGACACAAGTCAAAGGCGCCTCAATTACATAATATAATTGCAGAAGCTTTCTGGAACTGGTAAAAATTGATAATTTGAGGTATTGGTGAGTTAATTAGATAGACAAATAAGGATATTTAGGATTCTGATACCTTTGCAGTCCATTAACTTGTGCAAGGAGATGTATTAGTTGAAATGAATTTTGAATAAATATGAAACGCATAGACCTTTGTTACTCCATATTCGTTAGGAAGATATCATAAACCCGTGCAATTTCCAAAATAAAACCCTTTGTAACCTGTTGATATGGGAGCCGTATTTCTATAAATACTTAGAACTTTTTAGAACTAGTTTTCATGATGCTATAAATAAGCAGTATTACACAGAACGAGATTAGACTTATAGCTTTCTGAAAATTCCAGGTGACATCACCAAATATCATTTGCAATAAATTCCATCAATAGCAGATTTAAACTTCAAACGCAATGTCTCTGAAACCGTGGCCTAAAACTGAACCTAAAACATTGGGGTTCTCTTTTAAATTGCCAATACTAGTAATCAGAAAGTCACAGACGGAAATATTATTATCATGTATGTAAAGGTAAAGTTGCAAGGGATGAATGGATGTCCAAAACTCTGAAGTCGGAAGTCAGAAGTCGGAAGTCAGAAGTCAGAAGTCGGAAGTCAAAATCAAAATCAAAATAATCAAGTTTTGGTGAAGGGAGGGGAGAGAACTAAAATGCCTTGATACAAACAATGTATAATTATATTTGGGAGTAATGGTACGATCTTATGATATGATTTGGCTTGGGCTTGACAAAATTAGGTTTAGTTTTTTTTGTGTCCCAGCATCTAGGAAAGCAGAAAATCGTAAATAATATTTGAATAATCGATAAATATAATGACATTCCCTTGTCGCAATGATGCGTAAATTATCATACTATATATTATTCGATAATGCTTTGGAAGTAATTGTGATCAGTTGAATACAATTGTGCAATTATTTTATGTAATTGAGTCCGAATATTTATCTGTGGCAGTGGGCACATTACGTTACCACATTTTTTTCAATATTTACGAGGGGCGAAATGCCCCCCGCCCCCAGGACAGATCCCCAAAAGCCCAGGCCAGATAGGGTTAACCCAGAATATATTTTAATTGTTAATGACCGGTATATTTTCGATCTGAAGTTGTCAAAATTATCATAAATGTAAGCTTATTAGTCCTTTATTGGGATATTTGATCCATGCATATTATCATAGTTACATCAGTTATCAATACATGAAAAACCCGCTCCATTTTATAAACACAAGGGAGGGATCATGAGAACGAACCGGAGATCACGCGGTGGTCGACGTGCTGTGCACCTGTCGCCGCCACTGGAACAAGACAGCATTGTCCAACGATTAATGTGGAAAGGGCGCATTAAATGTGATTATTCGTAATGTATCAAATTGTGCAATTATATTATGTAATTGAAGCGCCTTTGACTTGTGACATAGGGCATTTCGATTTACGTTACAAGTTATCGCATTTTAAAATCAGAACATAACTCAAGATAAACTTCAATGGTTATCTGATTATTATAAGTACATGCAAGCAGGTTTTTAAGCACAATATGCCATAATAATGGTATTTTGTTATTCCATGCTTCATAATTTAAGATGTAGGCCCTAATGCATTATAAAAGAAAAAAGTCTGAAGTCGGAAGTCAGAAGTCGGAAGTCAGAAGTCAGAAGTCGGAAGTCAGAAGTCCCCTCTCGGCTTTCGTACTAACCTTAAAGAGCGGCGTTTATTCAGGCGGAGATCAGACACTTTCCGGAAAGGGCTATACGTACCGTACCAAACATATTCAACATGTAACATGTACTGTCAGAATAATAGCAGTACTGTTATTTTAAACTGCGAAGGCTGCACCCGTGAAGCTCACAAACAACTTTAATACGGTGTCCACTTTATCAAAATAGAAAATACAGATATTAATGAGGCCAAGCAACTGATCAGAAATATCGTATCTAAAATGAACATAAATGGAATGCATACCGAGAACCAAGGATCCTATTAATCCGATGCTGAGACGGGATATAAAAATTACTGACAGGCCCTTTATTTCTCAATTCTACAGAAAGCTTTGGACGTTTTCTTGACTATTTCTCACTGCCTATATTGAGAACTCAAGCCACAGATCTATCTGATACGACTCAGTTCATAAATGAAATTGAGAAGTATCGAATTTCCGAGCATACCATCATTAGTACATATGATAGCACATCACATACACACTGACCTCTACGGTTTATAACTATACTTATCCCTTCAAGGGGTTAAACTAAAGAAATATAATCAATAAATATCGGATTTGAATTGACGATCACACAAACTTCAAAAAGAGTACTTCATCTTCCACTCCATATTCGGATATTGGCGAGATAATAATTTAGGGAAAGTATTTATGAAACCATCTGGGGTATTAAGCTATGATTTTATTCATCGTTTGTTCCGGATGATAAAAATATCCAGAGCGATATTCCTTCTAAAAAATATCCTAAACACTGAGTATGTACATAGATCAACTTAAGAATATTGAGTTTCACAAATTAAAGCGATGAAAAGCAAGAAATAAATCGAGGAATTTAAAAAAGCTGTCCTTTCCTATACCAAATTGTCTTCTCGAGTGAAAACTGTTCTCGTAAAGAGCACATCGGCATACTATAAGAAGATTCAAGGTTCTTAATGATCCAGTACCTCTTTCATGCTTCCAATATTCGACAATGTTATTTTTCGACCTAATATACATGTACCTGTATTGATTGGCAAAATATGTGACAAACAGAATCCCTAATACCAAAAATTAGGCTTTAAAAATGAGCTGTTTAACAAGACGTCTGGTTTAAAAAAACCATGTAATTAATAATCAGTAATTAACTTCTTAACCTTTTAACAAATAATATTGTAAATTAAGTAAGATTAAGACTGGGAAATTGAGTGATTTAACTTGGTTGCAGAAGCTATCGGTCATAAATTGAAGGAAGTTGCATGCACCTCTCTATAGTTTTGCTTGTTTTCTCCGTTTAAAAGCTTATCTTGTTTTCCTTGGTTGCCCTTCTAATATCTCTATTGCTACTTGACGTAAAAACATGAAATTTGTACTCAACACGATATATGAACTATATATAAAGCGCGCTTCATTTAAGTGTTCTTCCGTTCTAAAGATATCACTGATTTAATTGAAGAGGGTAACATTTTTTTTATTTTTTCGATTTATTGTACTTCGATCTGTCATAACATTATTTGCACTACGAAATATCAAAAAAGGCAAAATAATTTTGTCTGAGAGGCATATTATAGGAATCCAAAAGTTAAATATTTTTGATGAATGGTTTAGATGTTATTAGCGAGGACATTTGAAGGATAAATTTCCACACACTGCTCCATTTTCGCTGAAATAATCCAGTTGTAGTAAACTGAAGAAAATGTCACTAAATTATGAACGATTATATCTTTCAGAAAATATATAACTCGCTTTGGTGAATTCATTTATTTACTCGAGCAACACCTGATGAAGTGTCGAAAATCATATCGCTAGTAATACTCAGGCTGGACCCTTAAATGCTAAACTGGATATGTTAACTGCTAACTATAAAAGCAATATTTGAAGATTTCATTTACCAAAATTGAGAACGGGTGCACCGAAGTTAAAAAGTTTAAAATAGAAGAAGAGATCTTTTCAGTACACACGAAATCGGATCCATCCCATATTGTTCAAATGGTGAATGTGGAGAGAAGCAATATAGTAATCTCCAAAATCTGTGTTTATTTAGGGGATTAGTTGGTCAGTATATATTAGAGCTAGGTACGCTAAAGTAAATATATAACAACTCACAGAAGATGAATACTTGCATCTAACATCGCACCGTGGCTACCGCAGTTTGTAAGATCGGAGTTAACTATGCGAACTAAACGTGCATGCGTAATGGCGATGCTAAAATCCTTGTTCGAACTGAAATAATAATGATCCTTGAGGGTGAATATGTACACAATCAGTTTGTTTCAAGTTCATCTATCCCGAGATTCTCGGTACAAATTTACTGTTTGCTGTAGAGTCAAGCTTTAGAAGTGATGAGACAAATACAGTATTTCCATCACTTTCCTCGTCAAGGTTCTTGAAATTATTTGCAAATTAAGCAGTTTTAACCTTGAACGTTTCTGGATACGAAGCTTATTATCCACTGTTTGCAGTGTGGCCTTATATCGACGGTTACCCTGCAAACGGTGGATAATTAGCTTCGTGTTTTCGTGAACTGGTCCCCGGTCTGTCAATGTCAGAGGCCATAAAGCTTTCTTTCGTTCTTATTACACGTGTATAATATTATTTTTGAGAGATTTCTTCGTTTATAAAGTTAATTGAATTATGAGAGATTCTGCAATACTGTATATCAACAGCGTGTAGGTATCCCAATTGCTACAGCACTTTTTGCAGCCCAGTATCTGTTATCGTATAAATACGCCTATATGCACGGTACGGCGTGTCACGTTGAGCACACCGGTTCTCGTCAGATCCCGGGAGTTTAAGCAACGATGAGTCCGGTCAATACTTGGAAAGTTGACCGAGTGCTGTGCTGGCTTGTTCGATCAGTGTCCAGGGTAATAGGTACTGTGGACACTCTCGTGTCTTGGCACATGTAGGCGCTGTCGTGATATGACTGAAACAGTTGTTGCAAAACGCTTACATGCAGAAATTGTCAAAAGAAAACCATTCCAAAACCCATTCCTTCTAATTCACAAAATGCTATGTAGACGATCTCCTAGCAGTGGGCAGTCCTATTTTAGCGACACTGTAAAGGATATATACCTCGTTAACTGTATTTGAATAAACTAATGATAACTCAGACGGAACATCATATTTGGACCTATAAATTTACAACAATGAGCAGGGCTATGACAAGGGAGACAATTAGAATTTTGACATAGTTAACCACCCACTTCTGGATAGCAACATTCCATCAGGACCTACA
>JAVTVY010007925.1:0-44353 GCA_036873755.1 Hanleya hanleyi
TTACTGTCGGGATATGAAATTTCAACTTTCCCCCAGGTGGATCGACACAAAAAAAAAGCTAAAAAAAAACAACCCCAAAACAATTACCTGATCTTCTCACCTTTCACCTGTAGCTCCTGGAAATGGCACGGAGATATTCTTGAGTTAATATATATATGTCAGTGGTTTTAAAATCTGCAAGGCCACTCTCTCTGTGAAATTCAGTTGTTGAAGAAATGTATATACACATGAACATCTTTCAGAATCGGCACAAAAAAAGATAATAAAAAAACAATCACATGATCTTTTCACCTTTTACCTGTAGCTGCTGGAAATGGCGCGAAGATATTCTTGAATTAATATATATATGTCAGTGGTTTTAAAATCTGCAAGGTCACTCTCTCTGTGAAATTCAGTTGTTGAAGAAATGTATATATACATGAACATCTTTCAGAATCGGCACAAAAAAAGCTGAAAAAAAAACCAAACAAAAAAAAACAATCACATGATCTTTTCACCTTTTACCTGTAGCTCCTGGAAATGGCACGGAGATATTCTTGAATTAATATATATGTCAGTGGTTTCAAAATCTGCAAGGTCAGTTAACAGAGGGAAAAGAAAAGTGGGCAAGAAGAAGACAGAAGAAACTGACAGACACGCTGGATTTACCTCTAATTAAAATCAAAGTTTAAAATATTTGTATTCTGTGTGAAGTGGCTCTGTAATTATGCACATTCCACAAGGAAATCTTGCAATTGTAGGGGCCGTGGCAAAAGTTACTATTACGGCCGTACGGATAATCAGTAAACACAGAGACTCCTATTCGTCGACAGTATAAATCTAGAACATTGTTTGTGTCTCACGCACACGTAAATATTCGCAGTCCTAGTATTTCATCTAATTTCTGCAATAAATTGAGTAATATGTTTTAAATCTTCCGATATTTATCCCGACAGGGAAGCCGCTTCTATATTTCATTAATGACACTCGGCGACTCGGTCGTAAATTTCACACATTCTTTAGAAACTGGAAACAAATAACTTCTCCCGCAATCACGTGCTGGTCTGTGACCCATTAATTTGTTTACAGTGGGCGGAGTTCCGGGGATTCCGTGTTTTCATTGGCTGTGTCTTTGTAGTAAACAAGCAATGGCGCGAAAGACTTCGGCATTAGATTCTGGTTGTCTAACATTGAATTCGGTGCTATCATATGGACTACGAGTATCATTTTTTCAAGTTAGGTTCATCTACGAATAATACTCTCAATCAGCACATTCAATTCATGCTACAATACAACCTATCGCCATCGGGGCACGTTTTCGCACCTCTTTATTGCGACTGGTTTGAAAGTTTCTCCATGACCGAAGCCGGGCGAAGGAGGTCGTAAAATCATAAAATAATTCAGATTTAGACACATATCTCGTGTTTGACTGAAAGATTATTGAGAAATATTATAACGAACACACAGTTTGCAGATGGAATTACGAATTAACGACAATGATAAATTGTACGCATTCTTTGCGCATCGTGCGAAGTGGCAGTCTATAAATGCCCGCATGATCTCCGAGGGAACTCAGCACATATTCGCATCGTGCGGAGATCGTTTGCGCATCGTGCGGAGATCGTTTGCGCATCGTGCGAGGATCGTTTGCGCATCGTGCGGAGATCGTTTGCGCATCGTGCGGAGATCGTTTGCGCATCGTCTGCGCATCTATAGTGCTCATTTTATTGGTGTACTGTACCTTATAATGCCTGGTGAACGCGAGTATATTCATGTACCTTATAATGCCGGGTGAACGTGAGTATATTCATGTACCTTATAATGCCTGGTGAACGTGAGTATATTCATGTACCTTATAATGCCTGGTGAACGTGAGTATATTCATGTACCTTATAATGCCTGGTGAACGTGAGTATATTCATGTACCTTATAATGCCTGGTGAACGTGAGTATATTCATGTACCTTATAATGCCTAATGAACGTGAGTATATTCATGTACCTTACAATGCCTGGTGAACGTGAGTATATTCATGTAACTTATAATGCCTGGTGAACGTGAGTATATTCATGTACCTTATAATGCCTGTGAGTATATTCATGTACCTTATAATGCCTGGTGAACTGATACCTAATCAGTTTTGAATAGCAGCAGTAATTGAGATACCAGATCAAACCCAAACAATTCTTGTTAAACATGAAAGCATGTAGTAAGTTTGAATATGGAGTAATTTTGATAAATATTCTATAATCATGATATTATTATTATAATATTTATTATTATTTCAGCAGCTTGTTATCAATACAGATTTCTGATGTTACTGATATTACTGATGTAATTTTATAAACATAATACAAAATTTATCTCTATATCTCTCTCTAATGTATATCTGTAGATGCCTTAAAGTTGGCCTTAAAATTCTCTTTCGCAGTTTCTCTCCCGGGTTTGTGTTCATGGGATCGGACATTCGCAGTAAATGTTCCAATGAAAAAAGAAAATCCTTAGAAAAACCAAATAAAGTGAATGGCTACATAGCTAGTAATATGGAGAACTGATTGTTTTGAGACATTCTAGAAATGTCTGCGCTGTATTCATAGAGGCATTACCGGTACCTGACACCTACAGACATGACAGAGAAAGAAAGCTGAATGACATAAGGAAATAGTGGATAGCTTTGATCGATTTACTTAAATAGTAATTAAAGGTTTTAATCAAAATTACAATGATTAACACCAACAGCTGTTTGACTGAACTGCCGGACATCCAGCCAAGATATGACTGTGCGCATGACAGTAGCAGCAGATTAACTTCCTGGTGTTTTGACATATTCAAACGAATATACAGAATTAATGTTTTGATATTACTGAAATGAAACAACAGCATGCCTACTTGGCAGTGGCTTAGAATGCTGAGTTTTCATTCAAATGAATACTTTTTTCGATGCATGTGCATTGCATATATTAAATTTAATAATGGAAGTCATCTTTGCAGGAATTTACTTTTGCGAAAAAAATCAGAATGCGAAAAACAAAAATGGAAGTCAAATTTAGCAGGAATTAACTTTTGCAGAAAAATCTGATCGTGAAAAAAATCTGAATGCGAAAAACAAAAATGGAAGTCAAATTTAGCAGGAATTAACTTTTGCAGAAAAATGTGATCGTGAAAAAAATCTGTGAGCTGTGAATAATAAGACATTTACAGTATATGTATTCCTGATAATCAGATGATGCCGGGATAATAAATGCTCAAATAGTGGTACCTACAGGTATAGAATAATTATTGTTAAGCTGTATGGGTTACCATGGTTATTTGTATCCAGCATGTCCATGTCAATAGTTACCATTAGACATGCTGGAGTCCATGTCAATAGTTACCATTAGACATGCTGGAGAAGTCATTACAACAGTACCACAGTGAGAATAACAGTTAAAACTCTCAGAATGTTTGTGTTTCTCTTACAGAAATCAAGGTACCCTTCCATTAAGGATCAACGTGAAAAAGTTACGCTTTGACTTATCTCTGACATTTGAGGGCAATTATCGTATTGTCATGGCAATGGCTGAGAAACTCAAACCAGGACTGTACTGTCATGTCCTGGGTCACCGAAAACAGGAGAGTGAACAACTTCAGCAGATCGTCATGGAGACGGTATGATAACAAATGATCATTATGGAGACAGTGTTATTACCTTAATTACAGCATATTGTCATGTAGACTTACAGCAGTTCGTCATGGAGACAGTGTGATAACAAATGATCATTATGGAGACAGTGTTATTACCTTAATTACAGCATATTTTCATGTAGACTTACAACAGATCGTCACGGAGACAGTGTGATAACAAATGATCATTATTATGGAGATGGTATTTTTACCATGATTACAACATTTTGTCATGTAGACTTACAACAGATCATCATGGGGACAGTGTGATAACAAATGATCATTATGGAGATGGTATTTTTACCATGATTACAGCATATTGTCATGTAGACTTACAACAGATCATCATGGAGACAGTGTGATAACAAATGATCATTATGGAGATGGTGTTTTTACCATGATTACAGCATATTGTCATGGAGACTGTGATTACAACAGATCATGATGGAGGCTTTGATTACAGCAAAACGCCATGAAGACTGTGATAATTATTACAACAGATCGCCATGGAGATGAGTATTACAATAGATCATCACAGAGACTGTGATAACAGCAGATTGTCATGAAGACTGTGTGCTTATGCAGGCCTTCAATTTGAGAAATTTGAGGGCAAGGCCGGTTTGGTGGAATTAAGGGCACTAAGGCCTGGCTGGTATAAAATTACTTGGAAATTTGCAGTGGGCATCAAGACCAGCATCCAAGGCAATGGCCTTGGTGGCCTTCATTAAATTCAAGGCCTGCTTATGACACATCATCTGTGTCAACAGATCATCATCAGTGATCATGGAGACTGTCATTTTAACAGATCATCATCTACACTGATTACAACAGGTCGTCATGCGAACTGATGTGCTGATAAATATAACAGGTTGTCATGCGAACTGATGTGCTGATAAATATAACAGATGGTCATGGAGATGGTCTGATCAGTTCAGGTGACCATGGAGACTGATTATAACAGATCGTCAAGGACACGTGTAATCTCAGTAGGTTGTCATGGAAAATGTGGTACAACAGACCACCCTGTAAACATGTGGCAAACATGACAATCATACATGTAACTGGTTACAGGATGTGGTCAGGGTAATGCTGTCTGGGGTCAATTACGGTTTCTGGGATTCAGTGGGGTGGGACATGTGGGAGAGTGTATGAAATGAACCAAGGTGCTACAATGGGAGTGATTTATCTTTCATCACTATGGCAACTGTCATCTGATCATCGGAACATCAGCGATATGTAATATTGCTTGTGGTTGTCGAAATACATTAGTTTGGGTTGATTCTGCAGCTTTATCATGATAACTTGGAACCACATGAATATGTCCTCTGTCTGAATGCTATTTTGGTGAACATGTGAAGAGGAAGTACTTTCATGTACATGTAGAACCTTACATCTGATACTCCCCACAGGACCATTCACTGAGCAGACATTGCAAATCTTGTTCCACTCTCACTGGACAGGATCCAGTTCTAGGTTATGAAGGCCCCAGTTTTCAACATTCTAGCAGTTTCTTCCTTTTCCGTGAATTTGGCATTCGTTACTACATGTATGTTCATGTATTCCTATACTGAATGTAATATATTTTCAGATGAGATATGTGTTGAAGCAACAACAATAGTATTTACATTTTCACGTCTTGTGAACTTGACCGGATCCTCTCCTGTATTCTGGGGAACCCCTGTCCCCTCAATGGTCCTCATGTAGAACATTACATCTGATACACGCTACAGGACCATGGTTGACATGTAGAACATTACATCTGATACTCGCTACAGGACCATGGTCGACATATAGAACATTACATCTGGTACTCCCTACAGGACCATGGTCGACATGTAGAACCTTACATCTGATAGTACCTACAGGACTATGGTCGACATGTAGAACATACATCTGGTACTCCCTACAGGACCATGGTCGACATGTAGAACCTTACATCTGATAGTACCTACAGGACTATGGTCGACATGTAGAACATACATCTGGTACTTCCTACAGGACCATGGTCGACATGTAGAACCTTATCTGATAGTACCTACAGGACCATGGTCGACATGTAGAACATTACATCTGGTACTCCCTACAGGACCATGGTCGACATGTAGAACATTACATCTGGTACTCCCTACAGGACCATGGTCGACATGTAGAACCTTACATCTGATAGTACCTGCAGGACCATGGTCGACATGTAGAACATTACATCTGGTACTCCCTGCAGGACCATGGTCGACATATAGAACATTACAACTGGTACTCCCTACAGGACCATGGTCGACATGTAGAACGTTACATCTGATAGTACCTGCAGGACCATGGTCGACATGTAGAACATTACATCTGTTGTACAGGACAGGACCATGGTCGACATGTAGAACATTACATCTGATACTCCCTGCAGGACCGTGGTCGACATGCAGAATACCTGCAGGGCCATGGTCGACATGCAGAACTTTACATCTGATAATACCTGCAGGACCATGGTCGACATATAGAACATTACATCTGATACTACCTGCAGGACCATGGTCGACATCATGTAGTACATTACATGTACATCTGGTACTCCCTGCAGTACAATGGTCGACATGCAGAACTTTACATCTGATGCTACCTGCAGGACCATGGTCGACATGCAGAACTTTACATCTGGTACTCCCTGCAAGACCATGCTCTACATGCAGAACTTTACTTCTGATACTATCTGCAGGACCATGGTCGACATGTAGAGCATTACATCTGATACTATATGTACCCGCAGGACCATGGTCGACATGTCAAACATTACATCTGATACTTCCGGCCATGGTCGACATGTAGAACATTACATCCGGTACTCCCTACAGGACCAGGGTTAACATATAGAACATTACATCTGGTACTCCCCAGGTGCAGGACCATGGTCAGCATATAGAACATTACATCTGGTACTCCCTACAGGACCAGGGTTAAGATGTAGAACATTACATCTGGTACTCCCCAGGTGCAGGACCATGGTCAGCATATAGAACATTACATCTGGTACTCCCTACAGGACCAGAGTTAACATATAGAACATTACATCTGATACTCCCCAGGTGCAGGACCATGGTTAGCATATAGAACATTACATCTGGTACTCCAAGCAGGACCTGGGTTAACATGTAGAACATTACAGCTCATACTCCCTGCAGGAACATGGTCGACATGTAGGACATTACAACTCATACTCCCTACAGGACCATGGTCGACATGTAGAACATTACATCTGGTACTCCCTGCAGGACCATGGTCGACATGTAGAACGTTACATCCCTCCAGAATCATGGTCAACATGCAGAATAATACATCTGGTAGTCTGGGTAGGACCATGGTCAACATGTAGAACAGTACATCTGATACTACCTGCAGGACCATGGTTGACATGTAGAACCTAACATCTGGTACTCTCAGGAGGACCATGGTCGACATGTAGAACATTACGTCTGGAACTCAACACAGGATCATGGTTGACATGTAGAACCTTACATCTGATACTCCCTGCAGAACAATTGTCGACATGCTAAACATTACATCTGGTACTCCCCACAGGAGCATGGTCGACATGTGGAACCTTACATCGGAGACTTACGACAAGACCAGGGTAGACATAACTTTACATCTGGTACTCCCCACAAGACCATGGTGGACATGTAGAACTTTACATCTCGGACTTGTGACCGGACCATGGTCATGATGGTAGACATGTAGAACTCAACATCTGGAACTCCCTGCAGGGCCACGATCAACATACATGTAGAACCTTACATCTGGGACTACCTGTCATGCCTGTAGGACCATGGACGACATGTAGGACATTACATCTGGTATTCCCGCAGGACCACAGTTGACATTTACCTCTGGTACTCTCCATGGGACCATGGTCGACATATGTAGGACATTACATCTGGTGTTCCCGCAGGACCACAGTCGACATTTACCTCTGGTACGCTCCATGGGACCAGGGTCGACATATGTAGAACTTTACCTCTGGTACTCCCCACAGGCCCATGGACGACATGTAGGACATTACATCTGGTATTCCCGCAGGACCACAGTCGACATTTACCTCTGGTACTCTCCATGGGACCATGGTCGACATATGTAGGACATTACATCTGGTATTCCCGCAGGACCACAGTCGACATTTACCTCTGGTACTCTCCATGGGACCATGGTCGACATATGTAGGACATTACATCTGGTATTCCCACAAGACCACAGTCGACATTTACCTCTGGTACGCTCCATGGGACCATGGTCGACATATACATGTAGGACATTACATCTGGTATTCCCACAGGACCACAGTCAACATTTACCTCTGGTACGCTCCGTGGGATCATGGTCGACATATGTAGAACTTTACCTCTGGTACTCCCCACAGGCCCATGGACGACATGTAGAACATTAATCTGGTACTCCCACAAAACCATGGTCAACATGTAAGACATTTCATCTGGTATTCCCACAGGGCCATGGTCGATGCCTTGTACATGTCATACAGTATGTATCTGTTGTAGGAGCTTTGATCAGATTTGTTCAATATCTGACAGCTAATTTATATTTCCTCCCAAAATTTTCATGTATGGTATCCTGTGTACATGTATAATATATTTAGTATTATTGTGATATTTATTTAGATGTGAACTCACATGTTTTTATGTCTACAGTTGACCTGACTAAGATGACAGATGTGCCTTTTAACAGATCCATATATGATATCTATAGTCGTGATGGGTTAGAGTGTGCGTATCTGTGATCATAGCTGACTCTCTATCATGTCTATACACTCACGGAAATAGGGCGCAATTAGGGAGCATTTAAGGCGCAAATGGGGCGCATGAATTGAGACAGCTAGGGCGCAATTGGGGCGCGCGCCCTATCTGCGCCCCCAATTTTGCCATTAGACTCAATATGGCTAGGGCACAAATTAGGGCACGTTCCAAAAATTTAAATTGCGCCTTATATGCGCCCTATTAGAGAATAGGGCGCAGAAAAGGCGCAGTTGGGGCGCGATTAGGGCGCACTCTCCGAATAAAAGTGTTGTAGTAGCCGAGTATTACTGTGGCGGTTATACCCACCATAAACACTAACTAATAAGGGTTAGCATCCTAACAGTGAAACTTCGTACTTACCTCCGGGACCAGTTGGTGGCTTTTCAGCGGCACGTCTTACAGGTTCCAAGGTTTCACAAAGTCTCCCGTTTTAGGGGTCTCCGGGAGTTCGTCACTGCGCATGCCGATGATCTCGGCAATCTCCGCCGGAGCCGTTCCTACCACACTCTTCCCTCTAATAGTTTTTGGATCCCTGGTCCTACTGGGAATGGTATACAACGGCATCGTCCCTCCATTACTGGTGGCGGCGATAATCCATATAACACCCCAAAGAGCCCCGCTGCTCGGTGTTAGGTGGCAATGAGGACTGTCGGGTAGGAGTTCGCTTGAGACGAGGTAGAACCCCACCCAAATCCAGCTCTTGACAAACTGGCTAAAAACCTCTAATACCCCCCCAAAACCTATACTCTAAAAATCCAAACATTTTTTTTGTTAAAATAACCTACAATACAATCCTATCCTTCATTTTAAAGATTACTCTATAATATTCCTCCTATCCTCCATTTTGAGAGTAACCTATAACATTCCTCCTATCCTCCATTAGAAAATACATATATATATATATATACACACCCTTCCCCCTTAACAAAAAAAACCCCTAGCATGTACCCTCATGTCGAATTGTCAATGAGCCATCCTCCCTAACTCGGGCGGACTGATTCTTGACTTTCCTTGTTACCGTAAAATAAAGGCACTACTAAAACCCCAAATTTAATCCCAACCCCAAAACTAAAACAAAAATATAAAACAAAATCACCTGTTATCAAACCGTCCAATATACTCACTGTAGGTCTACACCTCCCATTCTAGGAGGATGTAAATCAGGATTATTTTTATATACAGGACAAGCCTTGCCCTTGCATAGGCCTTAAATTTGCTCCTCCCGACGGAATCTGCCCCCCGTGATGGAGTCTCCTGGTTATCTCCCCCTTCGGCCCTGGTTGTCGGCCACGCCCACACGCACGCACTTATAGGGGCAGCCCGAAGAAACGACAAGCATTCCTCCGAGCTACCTCCAACACCACCATCGGTGCCATGTTACGGCAGCGGGCAATGCGGCAGACAACCGGTCCCATAAACCATGGGGAGTTAGGTCCCCGCGTACCAGGAGGCGGCAACAATGGGGAGTCAGACTCTATCAGGAGGCGCCCCAGATCCATTTCCTGGAGGACTTCGTCCGGGGCCCGGCGTGACAGGGCAAGCGCACCGAAGCTGAAGGCAACATTTCTAAATGTAGCCACCCACTTCTTCATATCCTCCCAATCTCCAGTGTACGAGTGCAACTGGACTCGGTGATCCTTGTGTAGGGCCTTTTTCATCAGGACCATCAGCCGATCCCGAGCCGCAGTTTCACCCGTAAACGCTTCCCTACAGTGGAGGACAACCGGCAGGTTTAAGTCACCGGCAACTGGTAAAACTCTCTCCAAAAAATGTTCCTGCCAGAGGCGTTCTTGTGGGGAGGCATGCCCAGGGTAATCCAACCCTATTTCTCCCACCCCCACACATCCAGGAGTCTGTAATTTTCGGATCAATTCCAGGAACCTAGTCCCACCCACTCTCTTACTCGCCACATGGGGATGAATCCCGTATGTCACCCGCAACCGTGGGTCGGGACAGGCGAAGTCAATCGACCCCCACCTATCCGGGAACACCAGATTGCAGATGACATACTGGAGTTCATATTTGAATTCTGGCATTCTATTTTGCCCAGCTACATACACCTCCGAGAGTGTCGCCACCTGGAACTCTGACAGAAGCATGTCCACGTGTGCATGGGCATCGACAGCCAGAGGGGTAGGGCCACCCGCCCCAACTCGGGCGGTCTGGCCCAAGGCATCCAACTGCCGACGCGACAGCTGTAGCTCCTCCACCTGTGCCAGAGTAATCAGGGGCAACAACTCCAGTAGCCCGGACCAGGTCACGAACACACCCACTGAATTTGGGGGATGCAAGGTATACTCATCTACAGTAACCCCCCGGGAGCGGTCAAACACTGCAGCATAGGCCGAGCACCCTGGTGGCAAGATCAAAGTTTCACCCTGTTGGTGGAGTCCTACTGCACAAGCCAACAGATCGGGATAAGTGGCTATCCCCAAGAATTCCATTAACTTGCGCAGATAACCGTGACAGTATGCCACCCACTGATGTAATCTATGGTCGGTACATGCCCAGTCCTGCCAGGGCCCGTGACTACCATGCTTTGACATCAGCGCCTTTACAGTGCCCTCCCCCCTTTCACACTGCCAGCAACATTTCTCCATCGTCATATAAAAAGGCAAGTGACCTCGTGTCACATGCCTCTGGATCTTATGGCGCTTTATCTGTCTGCGACATATCGGGCAGAGGTCCCCAGCCGGAAACACACTGCCTGATGTATCCACTGCCCCTGATGATGGGGAGGGCACAGGTGGAAGATCAGCTGCCGCTGCACGGAAGGGGTCCCCAATCGGGGACACAGAACCATGAACAGCGTCACCATCACCCTCGCCAACCCTACCCATCATAGGAATGTCACCCAGCTCCCCCTCTGTCCGAGGACGCTTTGCAGCAGGCAGTTCCACATCAATTAATGTGGAGTCATCTAACTGGAGGACCCCCACCTCCAACTCTGGGGTAGTCTCCAATGAAACAGATACACCTTGATCTAGTTCAGTTAGCACCCCCGGCCGGGGGTCACTAAACAACATATGGCCCATCTCTTCACCCTTAGCCCTACCCTGGGGGCATAGACCCACTGGACCGGTTCTCCAACCACCCCTACGGCCTGCCCCAAACTCTAAAATCCCCTCCTCAAACTCAGTACACTCCCCCAACTCTTCCCACCCCGCCCAATCTTCTTTTTCTTCTTCCATTTTCTGTCAGGGTGGAAGAGTAAAGTAAGGGGGAAGAGTAAAGTAACCATCAATTTTCTATAACAATTTATCCTGGGACCTGAGCCCTCCCACTGTGTTCATGAATTCCAATATTCTATTTACAGGATTTACATTTAATCAGTGCGCGAAGTCCACCCCGCGTATCTGGCTCTCCGCGGACGCGCAAGACATGCAAAGGACTGTGTCAGACATACAGCTAAACCAAACGGACGTTAGGTTTACTCTGAGCAGTCGTACTCGGCTAGATAATGAGGGGTATGCACTTCGCGTCCCCTCCGCGTCACCACTGGTTGGCTATCGAGTCCCGAATCTAATGGCCAGTTAGGCACCACCCGTGGTTCAGTTTCCGCGAACAAATTCCCCAAACCCCAGTCTTCATCTGTCCATGTTCCATCACCCTGTACCCGTGACTCCCCAATGTATGGTTCAGGTCCCGACACCTCTGGCAGCGCCTGTCCCATCGGGACAAGATCAACAGCCAGGGAGACGGGCCCGTCCTGCCTTACTGGAGCCCGAGCCCCGCGAAGGGTATCGGATCGACTGGAAGACCGGATCGGTGTTTGCGGGGCCAAGGTATCAGTCTGAGCCTTAACGTGCTCTCCCTGTTCCTCTAATAAAACGTGCCTCCGCTTCCGGATCCACAAGGGTATATCTCGATCCTCACACACCCGCAACATGTCATGGTGCAACACATATTCGCTTTCGATCTTCTACACGATAGAGGGCTGATGCTATCACCTCAACCACCAGAAGAGGACCGATGTAAACTGGTCGCAACTTGCGACTCTGGCCATCCTTACTAGCCAAATCCCTCCGATACACCAAATCCCCCAAAAACTCCACCCGGGTCCCAACACAACCGCCCTGGATGGTGTTGGGAGACATTCCCAAGTGCAGCCAAGTCTCTCTCTGGCCCCTGCAACAAGCATAGGCGAACCCCAGACATGGCGGAATACACACCATCATTTGTCCCCAGCACAAATGTTAACCCAATGTGTAATCCGATTCCGAAATATTTGATGGCATCCGAGTCCTCCCCATCCTGAGACTCACGAATGTCAGCTACGCCCATGAGTAGATGGATTCCCCGTAAAAGGGAACTCGTCACCATGGAAATTTGACCAAGGGCTGTCCCTCCCCCTTGTACGGAACCCTCCATGGACGTGGGATTTTCCACTTCTCGTGTTCCACGAACGTCCGAGTCCCCCAATTGTGGTCCGACTCCCCATACTCGGGAACCCGCGATCACTACTTTTTCACTGATGACTACCGGACGTTCACGGGGATTGGGGTTTCCCCTACCCCGTGGGCCACGAGTGATGTAAGTCCCTACGTTTGTTCCGCTTCCCATTGATAGGGAAATCGTGCCCGAGGACTTTCGTTCTTGGACTGCCCCTCTTATAGAAAGCTCCTTAACGTCACAGGGTATACCAGGCTCGTGGCCTCCACCTCCCTCATCGGGAGGCTGGGGGATGGACTCACCTGGTACCCCGAGAGTGTCCCGCATCTTCAAACTTCGCTTTCCCTCACTCAAACGCCCTCCCACCGCCATGGAGCTAGACTCACCCCTTCCCTCCTGTACCTCTATATTTCCAGAGGGGGTAGGAGGTAGTCCAAATGAAACCATTACAATTCTGGTTTTGACCCTATCACTATCTAGGACTGGGGATTGGTCGTTTAGATGTCCCCCCGGAAGTCGACCCTCCATTAATCGGGTCAGGCTCTGCCTTGGCTTGGTGCAATTCCAGCCATAATGACCCTCACATTGACAATGGTAACAGACTACTGGTCCAAAGCTCTGCTTTGGCTTGGTGCAATCCCAGCCATAATGACCCTCACATTGACAATGGTAACAGACTACTGGTCTCCGACGAACCGGGGAAGAACTACCCAAACATCCACGCACTGGAGACATAGGTTCCGGTGACCTATTAACAAAATCATAGTTATCACTGCTCGATGTCATGCCTCTTGAAAAGGAGCGGTCATGACCCCGCCTACGTTCGGGACGCCGTGAGCGCTCTTGATCGCCCTCCAGAGCCCTGGAAGATGGTATTCCCCAATCATCATATCGAGGTACACCCACCCCATTTCCCTGGTTTTCCGGTAATCCAGACTGCATGTGGGTTAGAGGTTGCAAGACCCCAGCACCGACGTGCGTCTCCAAAGGCACCTGAATGCCACTCGGGTGGTGACTGCCCTTACTTGGTATTGGAGTGGTATCAATCACAGCCCCACTAGATCGCCCCTCTCTCCATGGGGGCAAGGGTGCCCTCGGGTGCCCCGATAGAATTTCCGCCTCTGAATGTACAAGCGGTACTAAAGATGCAGGGACACCAAGATCAACTCCAGTGTTTAACAGTTGATGTTGGCCAGGGGTAGTGGCGAAGCCTGTACCAGTATAACCGGTAACCGTGTCTTGTCCCCTTAAAGGGGAACGTGATACGCTGGATAATCCACCATCCCCACTAGCCAGATTACGAGCAGCATTCTGTTTCGTACGAGCGCTGAACCCGGGGGGACGCCCTGCCCCATAAATTCCAGACTCTGGAATATTCTTCTCCATGTGACTAATATAGTCATCTTGTCGTGGTCTGCCCCGAGGAAATAAATCAACAGGGGTCCCTAGAGTACTAGCTGATTGTTTAAACTGTCCCCCCATACTTGAGTGGCCCGTAAGCGGTGCACTCCTTTCCCCCTCCCAATCATCTACACGAGAGGAAGGTTTCCTGTCTTGGCTGGGGTGACTATTGGATCCCTCTTTATTTATATTCGCCACTATTGGCTGTAACAACTTTGTTATTTGATACTCGAGAGATTGGAATCTGTCGTCTAACTTCGATTGCATTTCCTGAGATTTTTTATCCATTCTGGATTCAAAAAGATCCCGCCTGGACTTCCAGTCCTGAAATTTTTTATCCCGCCTGGACTTCCAGTCCTGAAATCTTTTGTCCATTTCGGACACAAAATGTCCTTGTCTGGACTCCCAGTCGACACCAAAGTTGTCCATGCTATTTTTAACTGAGTCCTCGTAAGTATTGTAAACTTGAATAAAGGCCTCCGATCTCTGTTGTGATATCGGCACGCATCCTGTCCTGTTTCAGTAAGGTGGATCCCGTGAATCCATTTGGTCATTTCAAAGATGACAAATTCACAGAACAGCCGACTAAGACCACAAAAAAATACAGAAACATAGCGCGCAATCACGCGGAGAACCACAGACGCCAATGGGTAGACAATTCCGCGAAGAAAATACCGACAGGAAATGGTGGGAGAGATGTTAACAATATTACCCACAACCTATCCAAATAATCGTAACTTAATCGGGTGATGGTATACGGGCCCAAGTCCCACTAGCTAATATACCGGCCTGATTAAGAATTGATAACTTACTCCAAATTTATAACATGCACAATAAATTTAAGAGTAAAGTAAAAACTCCAATTTAAGATAATTGAGCAAATGCAGAATTTAAGAGGCTCCAAGTTATAAAATATTAGACCTACTTCAATGCCTAATAGGTAAATAGTACCACCATTACTGATCAGCGCATTGCTATAAAACTGCTGAATAAGGTCCAATGGCAAACAACGCGACCCGAGTTAATAAATGCCACCACGACACCCACACCCCCCTCTCGAGGGACTATGACTAGTCGTGGCCGCTAATAACAATGGTCACAGTTGATATGTACTACTGTTATAATCACAGAAAACCTGTCGAAAAACCTGAACAGTGCAAAGCTATGTACCGCTCCCGGGCAGTGGTGTTTCTCGGTCGATTCCCAATCAGTGTATTGTATTGTCAACTGGCAACAATGTCACAAGTTTAGCAATAGTAATATTTAGCAAATAACAATGCCGAAGTTGAAAAATTTTGATAGTTATTTAGCTATGCGCAACTAATCAATACTAGCAGCAATACAAGTCCGATGAAAGACCATGCAGCTGATGGCAACAATTGTTGGAAATAATTACACTGGTACCACGCAAGTGTGATAGTTGTACATATATGCAAGCAATGGCAACATTAATGGTCTGGTGTAAAACTATAGCAACAATTGTGTGGGCATAGCAATAAACAATTGCCGGAAGCAGCAACTATTGGTGATAACAGCTCAAATGATAATTAATAAACTTGAACACGATTACCTGATACACTAACTGTAAATGAATGGGAAGTTCAGATTTTTCAAGTTGCTTAAATTACCTATTCAAATACACCACCGCCAAAGAACTGTACTCGCTCGACACTTAACTCAGTTTTTGCTGAAGTTATGCACACTTGCCTGTATTGTTTACTGATTTTTCAACAGACATCAACAGTATTTAAAGATGGTAGACAAGAATATATATCAATAATTATAATAAAGATTGGCAATATTGTCTCCACAAATGACTGTCAACCAACATACATCAACAACACCTGTACCTATTGAATACATGTAACAAGCACTATTGTGTTGACAAGGGACATGTATTATTGACAGCAATCTATTATTGTCTGCAGATCTACAGTGTTAGCAGTAAGATTGCAATGGTTGCTAACCAATATCAGATAGCAGTGTACACATCCATAAGTTCTTATGCACTTGTGTTGCGTTGTTGTTGTTAAGTTGTTGTTGATATATTGTTGTTGATGTTAGGCTGTTGTTACTATACTGTTGTTGTTGTTGTTATCTGCAAAACAAACATCAGCAATTGTGACGACCAGTATTCCCGGCGATCAAACCGCAGCACTAGCCACAGTATATTCACAGTTAAACATAAAAAATTATCAGCCAAGCCTATTCCATATTAAATATGTGTGCATATAAAATATACGGTACTCAATCATGTATAAATAATTTGATCAAGAAGTGTATTTCCCCAATCTAGCACCAATTTAATTATTCCACAAAATATTATCGCCTATATGCAGCGACCATGTCCAGGACAACTCCTCAAAGGCGTATATCCTTAGACACGAGCCTTATGTAGTAGGGCCTACTGTGTGGAATAATAATTATAAATCCAATTATTTACTAAAAATTGTTTTTTCTTGTTTATAAATATATATCTTTTTTATCACAGTAATTTACAAGAATTTATTCAGCATCACTTCCAATCACAGATAATTATTCGGGAATAGGCTGTAGCTTGACTTTGTAAACGTGCTATAAAAAACAATTTAACTAGTCATATACTAATCCCAAGTACGAAGTCTAACCGTACCGATGCAACAACCCTCCAATAATATCTTGGAAATTAAATAAACTCAAACCTTTTTTTTTTTCTTTGGAATTTTGAAGCGAACAAATCTCTCTCCAGCCGACAGACGTCAAATGTTATTTTTTATTCAATAAATATTAATAATGTAGGGACCAGCCCATCTAGGCCGAAACCCAAAATAAAACTCAAAATAATTGGTCAATCCTATACAAACTACTTGACAATGAATTTCGAATTTTAATCCTAAACGTGGAATAACCCTGACCAAAACTATAAATCCTCTTTCCCTTTAACTTGAAAAGAGAAGACTTCAAAGATTTATGACCATACAAGTTGTTGTTGTTCACGCCACAACAACCGGGAACGATAAACAACTTTCCCAACGGGTATGCTCAGTAAATGTAATAGCCACGAAAAAAATTTTTTTTATATAATTTTTTTCACATATAATCAAACAATAGGTTCTCTAGAACTTATCTAATAAATATTGACTCTTCAATACTTCCAGGAAAGTCAGAAACTAGCAAAGAGTCACAACTATATTGTTGGAACAGCCTAATCAGCTGTTGTTGACACTTGTCAGCGCGGGAAACAAGAAAACTTTTTTCACAAATTCCGCCTGTCTTTTGGAGATAATTTCTAGCCTATAAGAATTCTAACAATATACTAAATCGTCCGAAACAGTAAACATCCGCTTACGCTTCGTTCTCGGACGTTTTTATCAAAAAGTTTGAATGAACTCTTTCAAAAAGTGTCAGAAATTCAAGATGGCGTCTCCCAACAAAACACGTGTTGTCAGGTTGTTCACTGTCGCAGCGCCAATGTTGTAGTAGCCGAGTATTACCAGATTACTGTGGCGGTTATACCCACCATAAACACTAACTAATATGGGTTAGCATCATAACGGTGAAACTTCGTACTTACCTCCGGGACCAGTTGGTGGCTTTTCAGCGGCACGTCTTACAGGTTCCAAGGTTTCACAAAGTCTCCCGTTTTAGGGGTCTCCGGGAGTTCGTCACTGCGCATGCCGATGATCTCGGCAATCTCCGCCGGAGCCGTTCCTACCACAAAAGCATGAATGTTGTACTGATCGGGCGCAGTTAGGGTGCATTTGGGGCACAGATAGGGTGCAATTAGAGCACAGGGCGCAGTTGGGGCGCAATAGATAGACAAGGCGCAAATAGGGCGCAGATGGGGCATGCGCCTTAAAATAGTTAGTATTGGAATGCATGTACGGTGTATGCAGGTCATTGTTTCGATTTAACCATATATTAACATGATTGTCTCAGTCCAGTGAACAGGCCATGTGCCTGGTTAGTGTTTTACATTTGCTGTTCTCCTTAATACAATATTTAATCAAGAGAGTAAACCCGTGAACAATATAATAATACAAGCATCTAACAGTCAGGACGGTCAGGCGATCAACTTGCAGAAGTTAAAAATTATAACCTCTACAAGTGCTTATATATGTGTTAGAATTAATACTACAGAACTGAGTAAGCAACTTTGAAGGTTGTCCTGTGTTAGAATACTACAGAACTGAATAAGCAACTTTGAAGATTGTCCTGTGTTAGAATACTACAGAACTGAATAAGCAACTTTGAAGATTGTCCTGTCCTTGAGTTGAACATGTTGAATACATGTAGGCATGTGAATAAAGTAAATTCCAACATGCCAATATGAGCGAATGTAACATTGTTAACCCTATACACATGTATTCTGCCCCCTCCCCTCAAGGCTGCGGTACACCCCAAATCTTCCAGGTCAGATAGGGTTAAACTCAGGGTCATGGACATGGCATTGTTTTCCTATCAGTGAGTATTCTATTTTCGGGATGTTCCCCTTCACATTAAATTGCATGTCCAGTGAATTTGTCATACATGTTTGAAATAAACTTGTAAATATCAAAATCTTGTTCCTGATGTCAGCTAATTCTTCCACTGCCTTGCATAATTTAAGCTGAACCAGAAGATCAACACCGAAGGGCTAGTACAACCAGATAACATAGTTAATTGGTTATCTGGGCCATGATTGAGCAATTATGGAGGCTCAGGCTGGAGTTCCATTTATCTAAGGTGTAGTGCTCTCGTTAGGTGCTCACAACATCACTTTACCTCAGATACATGGACCTCCGGCCTCTTCGAGCTCCAGCCAAACTGTCCAGTTATGATCTCCCCCTCAACACAAGATCCTACTGTCATGACTGTTGGTGCATTGAGAACAAGTTTGAAAATCGTGTGATTCCACAAGTAGTAATAAAAAAAACAAAACATTTTGATGTCTCTTGACCTAATTCATGACCTAGGGCCAGATATCAAGCTCAACCTGTAACCATCTGGGTCATCTATACGTGGTAAAACTGACCCTGAGATCGTTTTCATCCATTTTCAGCCTACTTTCGGCAACTGCAAAAGGGAATTTCCAGACATCAACACCACGTGACTTCGTCAGCCAATCAGCTAAAGTCTACTGACGTAACCCCAACCACCTCGCTTGGGGTCTAATAATAAATGAGCCTGCGAAATGGAGCATGCGCTGTGGGGAGGATGACGTAACCAGCCATTTTCGAGTCATGTGATGTCCTACATGTTCAAAACAAATTGTGTAAGCCCAGGCAATATCTGTTTCCGAAGTGGTCTGAAAACCTGTAATTCATCAGATTTCTCGAGTCTGTTCTCTGCCGCATGAAGGCCAAACAGAATACGGTAAAGTACCGGATAGCGATAATGGAGACACACGATTCGCAAGCCATCTTATGGATGGCGAAGTGTACGCAAATGGAATCAAGCTATGACGGGTCCAACCACCTCGCTGGGGGTCTAATAACACCCCAGCCACCAGTCAGATATTTTGATTGGATTCGGGGCCTTCGCGCACATCGCCGGAAGTGACATCATATAAAGTAAAATAGATGTTTACCGAACATTTCGATAACTTTTCAAGTCTGCATAATACCTCTGTTGACCTAGCGTTAAAAAAAATTATCTGGAGATTATTTTCCCTTTTTATCTGGACAGAGCATATGAAAAGTAGTTCGCTCATGTGCAACACTAAAGGAGTTGTTCGGCCGGATTCAAACTGAACCGTGCGTTGGTTGGTTTCCTCTATACGTCATAGCAACGTACATGTAGTAAAGGTCAACTTCCGCTATTGGTGGCAGGGATGGTAATGGAGCCTGCGAAATGGAGCATGCGCTGTGGGGAGGTTGTGACGGGTCACGTCACCGAAAATGACATTTGGTATTTCTTCATGGTGATGTGGTCACTTCCGGCAGTGATGTGGTCATTTCCAGTGATAAGACTCCGCCATCAAAGAGTAGTCCCCAGTAACTTCAATCCTAATTGACTCCACAGTCTCGTCAATGTTAATGTATGCTACTTCAATGAACCTATGGCTGCAACCGTCCACATGACACGCCAGTGCATGGTGGGATCTTGGGGTCTGGACATCTTTCGGGGATGTCTGGTCATCTCTGGGAATCTACGGGAATATCCGGTAATCTGCAACAATCTTCGGGAATCTCCGGGAGAGTATGCCCCAGCCATGTCACAGGTGCTTCTATCTACAGTTCTATGTTCCACCCCCAACCCTATACTATATAGACCGGTAGATAGAAGCATCTGTGACCCATGTCAATGTTAATTAATCTCCAGTTGTGTGTTATAGGCTAGCTAAGATTCATAGCGTCTCCCTTCCCAGGGAAGGGAAGGAAGACGCTATGAATCTTAGCTAGTTATAGGCATGTTTTTACAAGTCTGTGCTTGTCTGTTGATTGTCTCATCAGTTCTAGAGCCAGCAAGTCTCAATGGCGTTGTCAATTTGGGAATGCATTGCGAGGTATACATGTGTGGGGATTTTCATGATGTCATCAGTTCGGGGACCAACAAGTCCCAACATGTTTTAGGAGAAGGACGTGTGTAGGGCAGTGAATGCACCCACCCTGTGGTATGGACTATGCTAAAAAGACCCTGTTAGTACTATTTGGGACGAGTATAATATTCGTCCCAGGTACTACAGTGGTCTGTATCATGTCACAATACCTGTCGCAGAAGGTAAACATCCCAGGAGACGGTCCGCCCATCATTTCTGAACAAACTCCATATGTTACCATAACGTCGGATATCCGTTGACCTTAGAGGTCAACACCAACCTTGAACACGCCCAGTTACTTCAATTTTATATGCATGACACGACAAGTCGGCGTTTGCCTGGAGATTTCCCAGGATGTCATCAATTCGGTTAGCTACAACATGTAACCTAGTGATGACGTTTATATATTGACCTTATATTGTCACTAGGTTACAAACCGCTCCATACCACATTTGTCTTTTATTTTCCGTATGGTATAAAGAATCAAGTTACGGCCACATACCTATCATTTCTTGGTAGATGGTATCATTTCGAATAGCGGTGACACACTGCCCGCAAAATCCGCTGCCGATTTCATCGCATTTCAGCCAGTTTTTCCAGCAGCTCCCGCTTCGATCTGCAATTTGTCTTCCATGTTTCTTTTCGAAATGAACTGCGCATGCGCCAATGCCGTGACCTTTGTAAAACCGGAAAGCGTGGTAGCAGACGATTTTTAACTTGTCAAAGTTAAGCATGGATAATTGCATTAATTGTAACAAACCCTTTGTCAAGGGACATAAGGGCTACAATAGAGTGTCGTTAAAATCTCTCACATCTCCTAAAACAGTGAGAAAGTTTTACAAAGGTCACGGCATTGGCGCATGCGCAGTTCATTTCGAAAAGAAACATGGAAGACAAATTGCAGATCGAAGCGGGAGCTGCTGGAAAAACTGGCTGAAATGCGATGAAATCGGCAGCGGATTTTGCGGGCAGTGTGTCACCGCTATTCGAAATGATACCATCTACCAAGAAATGATAGGTATGTGGCCGTAACTTGATTCTTTATACCATACGGAAAATAAAAGACAAATGTGGTATGGAGCGGTTTGTAACCTAGTGACAATATAAGGTCAATATATAAACGTCATCACTAGGTTACATGTTGTAGCTACAATTCGGTCATCAAGTCTCAACATGTTTTATTCCATTACAAGCGTCTAGTCCGTCATTCATAATTCAGCCGTCGTCCATTAGAGAATATCCGCGTCCATAATCCAAAGACATGGCATGGTCAAAGTTTGTTGAATGCATTGGGAGATAGATACACCCATCGGCTACGCTGTGTAGACCCATTTAGTATTATAGTGGCCTGTATCGTGGGCAATACGTATGGTAGAAGGTAAACATCCAAGAAGATGATCTATCATTTCTGAGAAAGCTGCATATGTTATCATAACATTGATATAAACAGAATGGCACCCGCGAATGACCCCTATGACGAGCACGAGTCGATTACAGTGTCATCTGTACAAATAGAGGACTAGCGTCACAGGACCAGAAGATAAACCAGAAGTACTAGTTGTTTCAGTTGATTGATATTTCGGAATGGGCGGTCAGAGAAGAGGTCTTTTTGGCTACAGATCATAGACTGATAACTTTCAGGATTGGTCATTGACAAACAAATTTCCGGGAAAGTAAGTGGGATTTTCGGAATACAGACTGGGCTAATTGGGAAACCGAGACAAACATCGTCTTCAGCGAATGGCTCTCGGCTCTATCTGACACAGAGAAAGATGTAGAGACGGTGTATACTAAATTTCGCCATACCCTGTTGGAACTAGCTGATAAGAACATTTATGGACTGGTACAGAAAGCCAAACAAGAGTTTAAAGAAGCAGTAGACAAGGCGGTAGAGGAACACTGGAAAAGCCTCATTGACCAACTCAACTCAGGGGATCCACAGAAATTTTGGCCAGTTGTCAACAAAACTATCAATCCAAAAGTTAAGAACATAATACAGCCAATTGAACGGGCTGATGGATCTCTTGCAGCTGAAGATACAGACATCCTACAAGAGATGGTAGGGGTTTATGGCTCGGAGAACTTAGAAGTTCAGAACAACACCATCTGGTATAGCACCATAGAAGAACTAGGTGCTTGGCTGGTCCAAGAAGAATCCAAGGATTTAGATAAGATGGATGCCCCTGCTCAGCTGTCATTTGAGAACACTGACCTTACTCTTGAAGAAGTTCAGCTAGCGATAGAAGCTACCCCCTTGCACTCCTCACCTAGTCCCGAGGAGAAGATTTTCTCAATTATGATAAAGAAAGGGGGGATAGAGTTAGCACTAACCCTGACCAAAATATTTCAGCTATTTTGGAGCTTGGGAAAGTTACCCATTGCCTTTAAACAGGACCCCAAGGTCCTGCTCCCAAAGCCTGGTAAAGACAACTACCATTCTGTTAAGGCATATAGACCTATCACCCTGGAGAGTGTCTTGGGTAAGATCATGGAGAGGGTGGTTCAGAGACGCCTCATCTGGAGATTGGAGTGCGATGGCTCTCTTCCAGACACTAATGAGTCATATAGAAAGTTTAGATCAAGCACACATGCACTCATTCGCCTGGTCCAAAAAATATATGAGGCTTGGAATAGGGGAGAATATGCCATTCTGGTGATTATGGATTTTGACAGCTGCTTTGAGCGTGTTTGGAGAGCGGGGTTGATATGCAAGCTGTATAACATGGGTATAAGAGGCAGGTTACTGTGTTATATCTCAGAATTTCTTAGTGAACGACAGTCCAAGTTCACTGTCAATGAGGCGTCCACTGGATGGCTTCCGTCCAAACTGGGTATCCCACAGGGGTCTGTGCTCTCTCCCACTCTGTGCAATGTGTACACTTCAGATGCCACGAAAGGACTTAGTCCCTCGTCTGACCACACAGAGTATGCAGATGATAACACCATCCTGAGAAGTGGCCCTAACTTAGATATTCTGGTAGATGAGGTAAACAGGGAGATAGACACAGTAGGCAAAACTTGGTGTAGTGACTGGAACATGGTCATGTCCGCGAACAAAACCTGCGGGTTATTGTTCGCTCCACCAAACCTGGTAACCCTTACCAAAAATTCTTGTAAGAGATACAAGAAAGTGTCCTGTAAGATCTTGTAGGACAGTCTTGTAAGATTTTGGCACTTTTCTTGTAAGACTGTCCTACAGGATCTTACAAGATCCTACAAGACTGTCCTACAGGATCTTACAAGACTGTCCTACAGGATCTTACAAGATCCTACAAGACTGTCCTACAGGATCTTACAAGATCATCCTTCAGGATCTTACAAGATCCTACAAGACTGTCATACAGGATCTTACAAGATCGTCCTTCAGGATCCTACAAGATCTTACAAGACTGTCATACAGGATCTTACAAGACTGCCCTGCAGGATCTTACAAGATCCTACAAGACTGTCCTACAGGATCTCACAGGACCGTCCTTCAGGATCCTACAGGGCTGTCATTTGTGTCAATTAACGCAGATAGAATAATGCTGGATGGTTGTACAGGATTGTCCAATATACTGCAGGTTTACGATGAAACGTTTCGTGTCGAATGAGATAGTCAACATAACAAATTATATGCATTCATTTCATACATTTTATTGTATAAAACAGAAACGTATAGACAGCTATACACACAGAACAGAAACGTATATACAGCTATACACACAAGGGATTATTATGTTGTCATGTCATACATTTTATTATATAAAATAGAAACCTTTATAGGGAACAGCAACCAGCACATGCACGTAGCATCCAAAGTCCAAGGCATCCATGTTTTTCTCAATAGATCAAGTGTCTTTTATAACTTTTTAGCTCCCCATTCAATTTTGATTTCATCGCGTCCAAAATCACCTTGCTGGTAAAAAATGAAAAGTCATCAAATTAGCAAAGAAATTGTTATCAAGTTATCAATGTGTCAAGTTATCCTGAAACTATTCAGAGGTTATCCTCATAATTTAAATGGGTAGAATGGTAACAAATTGTTGTGACATTAGCGAAAAAGTATGATTAGAGAAATCTTAGAAATATTACACTACATTCAACTGGCGTATTGCTGATATTAGTGAATGTGACGATAACCAGGATGATTTGCATTGAAATATCACAGAAATTTGATGTTATTGTTATTGGTGTGCCCTCTGCAAAAACCAAACATGTGCCGCTCACTGAATAAAGATTATTTGGGTCCAGTAGCACCACGGTCATTCAAGTCATTTGTTATTAATGTAAAGTATACATTCTTGAATGCATGTTATGAGTATTATAAAGCAATATAAATTATGATACTTAAGCAGTATTCATGGATTTGAAGCAAAATATTTTGAAGTGGGATCCAGAATTCTGGATCAACACTAAATGAAAACGCAATCACAATTGGAAAAAATATTGAGAATGTACACTAATATGATTTTAACAATGTTCGTCATCCAGTTGTATTGGTCATGTAATATTGCCTGATGCTATTTCCTCTTTGGCGAAGAAGTAATTCAACAATAGACGCTGCATGATTTCCATGATCACATGTCTGCTCCGAGTCGATGAAATGTGCGCCTCGAACATGTCCGATTGGTTGCATCTGAGGAGAAAAAAATTGTTTAAAACGTTTTAAATGAAATGAATGAATGAAATGTTCTCATTTTTCAAGATGTGGGTACAGATGTACAATTGAATTATGCAGCAATCCTTAGCCTTGGTCAAGAATAGTGCAATAAATAGACAATTAAAATATAGCCTGTTATCATGGTTATGGTGATAGGAAATCTAATCATAATTTATCCTGCTTTTCCTGGTCACATTTTCATCATAGCAAATATCGGTTATGCCAACAGTGTATTTGTTATCAATTTATTTTAATAAATATTCCTTTGCGATTTCATCAGAACTTTGGTATGGAAATATTCTCAAATCTTCTGGAAATATAAGCAGGAAACGATAAACATTTCAAAACAACAAGTGAGGATGTCAACTGATTTATTAAGAGCTAACATCCCGTCCCCCCCCCCCCACCAAACTTCCTAGCAAGTTAAATCCTACTGTTTGACATGAACAGGAAATACACAAGCAGTGGTGTGATACAACCTATATATCTCACCCTCCGGGGGATTTCCTCCAGGGGTGCATGGCCAATCTTCACATGAGGTCCCCAAGCCTGGGCTTTTCCAGCTGACAATGCAACAATGGCTGCCTTGATGAACCTGGGTAGATCTGAAAGGAATTTTGAGACAGATCGAGTTATGGATATTTCTTTGTGAATTCCAGGCTAAATGAGTCATTAATTTTGACTGCAAATATAAGGTGAAGTGCTGCAGTAGTTACTGAGAAGAGTATCAATTGTTTAATATGCCAAGTAGGGCCTATATGAAGAGAAACTTGTTGATAGTTAAAGCTCATAGAGGGTCCACATTACAACATTCTGAGTTTAACTAGAAATTAGAATTGTTTTGCTAATTAAGTTATAACATTATAATTATATTTATAATTTACTTACCATCATTACATGTAGCTTCACTCATCACCATCTGCAATACAGTTCTTTAAACCTCAATAGTTCCAGCTTAACATGAACAAATCAACTTTCTTTTTGCACTCTGTCCTGCATGTTTTTCTGCTTGTTGTTCTCATATGACAGCATGGTGGCGCCACTAGTGGCCAATTAAAATATACCGGTACAGGGGAGATAACTCTCCTCAAATTGTTGAATTAATGCCAGCAAGTAAATTGCTAATGTAATAGACTACCATTAAAATAGAATAATATTATCTGTATATAATTGGTGATAATGAAGAGGGTAGAGTATTCATTGACATTTTTTTCTTGAAAATCATGTTAGAACTGATGTAGGCCTACTCTTCTAAAATTATTTTCTTCATTATGTCCAATTTTATTATAAAATCTTTGGATTGGACTGATTATTAATTAATTATTTATTAAACTTATTAATTTTATTATAAAATCTAAATTCAACAAGATTTCTTACACAAATATGATACTATTTTGATAACACTATGTAGAGATTGATATTATTGATATCTTTATTTTATTCGAATGAAAACCCATATGTCACTAATATGATCTCTGAAGTCTTACGTAAAGTTTGTGTATTTTTCAATTCAAGCTGTTGCTGTTGTTGTTGTTATTCATTGAAGAATTCGTCGCATTTTGTCGCTGTATCCAAACACCAAAATAGTTATATTGATAACTTGTATCATCGTTTAGATAACATATTGAAAAACAAATGTAGTACTTTGACAGAATTTCCCAATCAGGTTTGAAGGTAAACTATTATCAAATAGATTTTTCTTAATTTTCAAGAACAATTTTCTTACTTGAGTGAAACAGATGAGGTTCTCCCTATGATTGATTCAGTAGAGAGAAGTACAATTTTGGTATATATCATGATAATACGCCTGCCATTTTTAAAAGGGAAAGTGCTAACCATATCTTCAACTGGAGATCCAATGTTGTGGATATTCTGTAAAACTGTCTTGTAAAAATACTTTCCAAAAGCAAACTGATTTTTTGTCCTACAGGCAAACTTATTCTTACAAGATCATGTAGGACAGCTGTCCTGCAGGATCTTACAAGATCTTGTAGGACAGCCAGCTTTGTCCTTCAGGATCTTGTAAGATCGTGTAGGACAAAAAAAACTGTCTTGTAAGATCTTACAAGATCTTGTAAGAAAATTTCAAATTCTACAAGATCTTACAAGATTTTTTGGTAAGGGAAGGAAAGAAGTCACCTTAGCCCTGAAAGGAGAAAAAATTAACATGGTACGCTCTAAAAAACTTCTTGGTGTTATATTGGATGACCAACTCAAATTCACTGAGCATTCCAATGCCAGGCAGTCAGCAGCTTTTGGTGCCCTTAGATCCTTATCTGACTTTGCTCGAGCTAAATCTAGATGTTCAACCCCCAACTTCTTTAATCTGTACAAAACATTGGTCTTGCCCCGTTTAGAGTATGGCATTGCTGTGGTGGCAGCTTCAGGTAAGGAAGCATGTGGAGACTTCGAGAAGGTGCACAGACTAGCCCTTCTAAAAGCGACTGGATGTCTCAATTCCACATCCACAGAAACACTGGAAGTCCTGATTAATTGTACACCAGTCGACATTCACCTCAGGCTGAGACAAGCAGAAGAAATGACGAGAATTCTCGCACGTAGCGGCACTGACCCCATAGTGCAAGAACTGCAGTCGCACATTGACAGGGCCCAGAGGGAAAGATATCCATCTCTTTTCTCTGCTTTGCTCTGCAGGTTGAGAGAGTTTGGTGTGTCCCCAGAAGGGGTGGGGAAAAACTATCAGTATGGGGATAACGGGTTAGAGTTATTCAGGGAGTGCTCAGTCAGTCAGGAGTTCAGCAACAGCAAAGTAGACCAGGAGCACATTGTTAGGCAGAAATTAAAACTGTTGGAGAATGATGGGGTAGTCATTTTCACAGATGGGTCAGCACTAGGCAACCCAGGCCCAGTAGGGGCATCAGCCATTGTATTCCTCAAGGGTCTCAAATCTGCTCCCATATGTCTCAAGAAAGCCGTTGCCAAGGTGGGCAATAATTATGTTGGGGAGGTGGTAGGTATCCGACTAGGTCTAGAATATGTAGCAGGCACTACCGCGGAGGCAGATGTAAACATCTTCACAGACTGCCAGTCTGCTATTGTGTCTAGCTTTTCTTCAGACATTCCAGGCAACAGAGCAGAGGATATTAGTGCTATTAGAGCATCAGCTAGAACCATTTTGAGAAGCGGAGCAAGAGTCCGATGCCACTGGTGCCCAGGTCACCGTGGTATAAGAGGCAACGAGATTGCTGATGAGTATGCTAAAACTGCAGCAGTAGAGGCTCAGCCTATGCAATCAGAATTCGCAAATGATAAATCCTCGGTGTTTCGACACATGAGGAAGAAGGCGGTAGTTAAATGGCAACGGCGGTTGGAAAACTCCACAAAGGTAAGCTGTGTACAGGCTGTGATCAAGAAGACCAACACCAGAAAGTTTTTCCATAAACACAGAGGAAGAGAACAAAGCTGCCTGAACCAGATCCTCAGTGGTCATACCAAACTGAAACATCATCAGGTGAAGCTGAACACCAACTTAACGTCAGCAGACTGCAGTGTCTGCAATGTGCCTGAGACAGTACATCATTATGTCTTCCAGTGCTCGAGATTTGAGGAAGAACGTGATTCTCTGATGGACATAGTGAATCAGACTCTGTGTCTTTCCAACAGGGAGAAAGGATCTATTGTGGGGGAGATCAACCTACAGGTGCTAAGTGGGCACAGTGAGATCCTCTCAAGGGAGCACAATTCTAAGATAGTGGGAGCATTCTGTGACTACCTGGGAAAGACCTACCCTCCCTAGACCATGTATTTAAATTAGTCGCATCAGCTGTGCCACCCGTAGAAGGATTGTAAATAACATTACCATGTTTCTCCAGTTTATAATGTACATAGTATTTCTATCTACCTTACCACTGTATATTGCATGTCTCTTTTCTTTTCTTTTTTTTTTTTTTTTTGCCCTACTCTGCATCAATGAGTCTGACAACACGTATTGATCGATCGAACACCGCCCGCCGTCTACTTTCTCAAGCATAAGAGAACAAACAGCATTTTGGGAATATAGCACCATGTGATTTTTTCTTGTAGCATCAGTGAAAAATACCCATCGAGTTAAGAGTGGATTTACAGATAAACAACAACAACAAAATTGGTTAACTGTCATGGAGTAGTAGAAAAAGGGCATGTGAATGAGTGTTTGGGGTAGAGGTGGATAATACATGGTCCAAATGGATTGTGTGGGGTGATAATTTGAAGCACTCGAGGGGTGGAGTCTGACCGAAGGTGATACACACATGTGCACTCAAGGAGTAGAAGAGAAGAGGTAGTTTTGAAGGAGCACAGGCACTCTTAATGTTCGGTCTGGCTATCTGTTAGTGTGTGTGTGTGGTATGTGGTGAAGGTGGGGGTGTGTTTGGTTGTCCATGAGTGATGCGAGAATATATTTTGAAACCAATACCCAGACATAAAGTACTTGTGCCATAGACCTCCTTTATGGGAGACAAAAATTGGAGCGATATGCATAAGGTGGAGAAAATTGAAATCTGGTGACTTAAGAGCAACCATATGACTAAAGGAAAGCATCCCACGGCACCTCATATTCAGATCCGAGAAAACGGTGGATTCCCGGACGTAGCTTAAGTATCTCAGCCGCGCTTTTATTGTAGCTGTTCATTGGAGACTATGAAGTATCCACACGGCCCTAGCATCGGCTTAAGCGGAATTAGATACGCTAGCTGGGAAGCTGTGATGATAGACCAGATCAAACAACTTATCTGGTGTTAATGGATTAGCATCGTGGACGTCTGATGGAGAAAACGCCTCAATATGGGAAGGCCAACTATCTGTCTGGTTAATGTCTTGCACTGTCGGGTGGTAATGATGCGACATGCATCAGTGGGTAAATCAGTCGAGGTGGGGGTCGAGCCTTGTGATCCCCAGAGTGGACAGTAAGGGGTGCATACCAGACTGAAGTCGGAGGATGGCGACGTACAGTCTTGTGCCACACCATCATCATCAGTCCCAGCACAGCTGCAAAATCTCCTTGAAAGGCATTCATCACCACCAAATAGTTAAGTTAGCCCTTTGCCAAGGATGGGTTTCATTTGAGAAACTTCTCTGCCATTAAACACACCATCGACACTGGGAATGCTAAGCCTACCAAGCTACGGATGAGGACTCCTGCCAGTTTTGTTGGAGAGGAGAAAGCCCACTTTAATAAGATGATCGATGCTGGAGTCATTGTTCCTTTTTCCGAGTGGGCCCCCACTACTGTCCTCATTAGGAAGCAGAACGGTGGGTTCAGCTGGTGTATTGATAACAGAGTGCTTAATTCAGTTACGAGCGTCTAGTCCGTTATTCATAATTCAGCCGTCGTCCATTAAAGAATATCCGCGTCCATAATCCAAATTGAAAAAGACAATCATAGTATACATAAACATAGGCTAGTTTCCTACAAGAGAGAAGCGGTCAACAGTTTTCAATGATGCCGACAAGACACGATGTTCCAAAAATATAAAATCCGTATCGCTGATCAGTATTCTTAATCCATAATAGTCGTTGTAAAGTCATCTAGAGAATGATGTATCTCAGTCACGCTTTGATTGTGACTTCATATGAGCACCACGCGGATCTTGAAGTACATGGGTTCATACGGCCCCTGGCCCCGGGTTAAGCGGAATTAAACACAAGTTACGAAACGTAACGCCATAGATCTTGCACGCTACGCTCGTCTTTTGCTATAAGCATGCGATATGTATCGCCAAATTTGAGAAACTTTGAGTGGCGGCGCTTGGTTGAATAGCCCTGTTTTATAAGTTTCTGCAACTATGTTTTATGACGTTGATTAAAATAAAATTAACACAGGATCTTGCAAATGCTACTAAGCGAGATATGTATACGCCATATGCAGGTCCCACTGGAATATTACTGTCCAGAACGGGATAGTTTACGATGTCGGAATTGTGATCTCTTTTGTCATAAAGTCGACGAGAGAGAATGCCCGCTTCATTTTATAGAGATATAGATCTAAATATGATGTGCCTGTATGGCTATCCGTAGTTTCCTTCAAATCCAGTGAAGGTGGATATATATCCTTCGCTGCGTCATGTTCAGCATTATGAACTCTGCAAACGAGCATATACAGAACGATGGCCATGGAGTAAATTTTGTCCTGCTCAGTTATGCCCCTTGGGTGTGCCTAAAAATCAGGACTCATTCACGGAGAGAAAATCTGACAAAAATCGAGCAGGTTGACCCCCACTTTTTCGCCTTTTTAAGTTGGTACCAGACTCGGGAATATGAGAAAGAAGTTTAATTGAAATCGCTCTTACAGATTTTTCTGGAAATTGAGATGAATTTGACCATTTTGCGACATTCTAAGGAGTTTTCCAGGAAAAAAGAAGCAATCTTGGATGGGATTATTCGAGATTCATTTTTCTATAACATCAGCGATGTGTTTTAAAATAATGGGCGGACCAAATTGATGGGAATGGGTCGTGTGAGGTATCAGTTTGAAGCACTCGTGAGGAATATTCCGGTTGGACCGGTGAATCGTACTGGAAATTTTGTTGTGGGGTTTGTGTAGTCTCTCAAATTCGAAAAAAAAATCAAGGGAAGTAATCCAGTAGCTCCTTGGTGGTAAAGAAAGCAGAAACCCAGTAGATTTGCCGTTTGACGTTTGTGGGGAGTTATACATTAACGCCTTAACTCCCTATCTTCTCAGCCTATCCTAACGCCTTAGCACTCTAACTTAGCAGTCTTTTCAACCTTCTATAAGAGATTGTACCATGCTATTATATGATACTAACGCGTCTACAAGGTGTATGTATTAATCCTTTCACACCACGGAATAAAGCATGTTGACTCTTGCTGGTCCCTGATGACGTCATCGCTCTACACCGGGACATTGTACGCCGGTTTTGTTGTAGGTCATCGCTCTATATGTCGGGGTAAACTTTTCGGGGAAATTTTCTGGCAAAAACCTTGTTCTATTTATAGATAATGTCGAGTAGATCCAAACTGGGGATGAGAGATAAACACCTTCACAAGTTTTCAAAAAGTGTATTCTCCCCAATGTTGCATCATACCCAAGCTGGGGGAGCCGCGTTGGGTATGTTTACAATTAAAGTATGCTCTTGTCCAATCAGAAGCCGCCATTTGGTGCTGCATCAACATTCGGCCATGTTCGCTTTGATCCGTTTGTTCTAATCGTCGCCGGGCAGGCCAGGATACTGCAACGGCAACGCCCAGGAACAGCTGTTCGCGCATTTTGATCGCAATTTACAGGGCCTCGGTGGGTGTTAGCCCCAAAAGCTCTTCAAGGTTACGCTTGGTCTTCATGATGGACCTGTGCGTGGGGTCGTCTTTCATTTCCAAAGGCGGCAGGCTATACTGTTCATAGATCGCCATGGCTGTTTTCCTGATGCAGGTGCGCCTTTTGATTTATGCCTGTTGTAAGTTATCCTGTCCGATGTCCTCGATCGCTGCAGCATGTGTATTAATAGTTGCTGTCACAATAAAATCCCAAAAGGAAGGTTCTTCCTCACTCAGGCTTCCCTGGGACATAGGCTGACTATCTGAGGTTAACCATGTTGACGGTTGAACGTTGATTGTGCACGTTTTTGGGGATACGCTTGCTTTTGTGGAGAGTAACGCCCACCAACGTCTAACTTAACGTTTCAATGCTCTAGAGAAATAGCTCAGAAGCTCTGATGGGTCTAGATATTCCATGGAATGGGCACTTATTCATCGAAATGCAGTGACGCCCGTCGTTATGCCTTAACGCCCTATCTTAACACCTTAACGCCCTCTCTTTACGCCTTAACTTCAGTCTCAACGCCTTAACGTCCTATCTTAACAGCCTAGCGTAACGCCGTGACGCATTTTCAACCGTCCAAATACACGCACATGTTTTAACCATTGGCCCCTGACCCTTGATGAAATCGACGTCATCACCAGACATCGCCGGAAGTGACGTCATCACGTGCATGTGCAGGCGCCCGGTGACCTAGGGCATACGATACAGCAGGGGTGCGGGTGTACCACCGGGCGCGTGCGCTTGCACGCGATGACGTCATTTCCGGCGATGTTTGGTAATGACGTCACTTTCATCAAGGGCCAATTGTGTTCTCTTATGAATACGACTATACGCAGACGAGTAGTATAGAAAACTGATTTAACCTCATATTGACCTACTTATTCGTTCCCCCGGGTAAAATTTAAGGGGGAAGTTTGTGAGGCTCTCTACGGGTGGGGTATGTTGCAGAGCAGACCAACGTGGTAGTGCTAGATGATCTGATGAGTGCGGCCAAGGACAATTCACACGTTGCCGACTTGTTTACTAAAGGATCCCATCATAGGAATCTGTCCGTCATCTATTTGACCCAGAATTTTTTTCCTCAAGGGAAGACGTCCAGAGATATTGCCTTGAACTCCCAATACTTTGTGTTGTTCTCCAATCCCATTGACAGAGCACAAATCCGTGTGTTTGGTAGTCGAATTTATCCTCAGAACATCGACCATTTCATGCAGGCGTTTCAAGGGGCAACAAGTCGTCCGTACGGCTACCTATTCGTAGTTTTAAAAGCCCATAACCTCGAAGATCGCCGGCTGACGACCCACCTGCTACCTGGCGATGGATCACCGCAACGTCATATACCCCGACACCATCCACCGAGTCCACATCTGGTAGAGCAGCAGCAGCAACCCACCCCCATCCAGCGGGGCCCCTTCATACCATCAGTCCCGGAATATCACCCAACCGTGAAGGACCAACTCAAACCCGTACAAGGGAATGAACATAATGTGAACTCGAGGCTATGGAAGGATTTGTTCAAAGAAAGTATGAACGCCGAGATGGGCAAGACGTTGAGGGTCACAGAAAACAAGGTTCAACGCATAGGGTATTCGAAAGAGGAAGCCGCAATTTTAGCCCATAACAGATTGGCACCCAGACTACGACGGGCTTTACGTCAGCGGTATGTCGACCTCGTGACCCATATGAAATTGTTGGATAAGGACCCAGTCTATATGGAAATTGAAAGAACAGCGTCGATGTTGAAAACCTCGGGCATGAACTGGAAAGCGGCGTATGTCAGAGCAATAGCATAAAAGAAACATTTGTTCGAACGCATCATTAAACGACGTTAAAGCGTTTAGAAAGTGTGTTAAGGCGTTGAGACGGGCGTTAAGGCGTAACAACGGGCGTTGACGGGCGTCACTGCATTTCGATGAATTGGTGTCAATTCCATGGAAATCGGAGCTTCTGAGCCAATTCACCAGGGCGTTGAAGCGTTAAGCTAAGCGTTGATGAGCGTTACTGTCTATAAAAGCAAACGTATTTCCAAAAACACGCACAGTCGACGTTCAACCGTCAACATGGCTTATACTTGCTCTGAGTGCGAACGCACGTTCACCAGACATTACGATATGATGCGACACCAGAAAAATATACATGGGATTGAAGATTCTGAGGAGTCCGTTGAGGCGGATGCTGATACAGAGACTGCTGAGAGTGTATCGACTGATACCGAAACAGAGATTGCTGAGAGTCTATCTAGTGATACGGAGAGCTTGACCTCAGATAGTCAGCCTACGTCCGTGGAAAGTGAGGCAGAACCTACCTTCTGGGATCGTATTGTGGCAGCAGCTATCAATACTTACGCTGCAGCGATCGAGGACGCCGGAGAGGATAATTTACAACAGGCGTACACCCAAATGCGCCCGCGCATCAGGAAAACAGCCATGGCGATCTATGAACAGCATACCTTACTACCGCTTGAAATGAAAGGCGACCCCACGCACAGGTCCATCATGAAGACCAAGCGTCACTTGGAAGAGGCTATGGGGCTACCACCCATCGAGGCCCTGGAAAATGCGATCAGAATGCGCAAACAACTGTTTCAGGACATGCTGCCCGAAGAATATCCAGGCCTGCCCGACGACGCTTAGGTCACACCGAGCAAAGATGGAACTTTCTGAAATGGCGACTTCTGATTGGACAAGAATCTAACGGACAGGAACGAATAGGACAGATGCAAATGGTGGCCTCTGATTGGGCAAGAGTCTTTTTGAGTTGTAAACATACCCAACGCGGCTCCCCCAGCGTGGGTATGATGTAACATTGGGGAAAATAAACTATATGAAAAAAAACTTGTTGTTGTTGTTGTTGTTCTCTCAAGTGTTATCCTTGTTGTTGTTGTTGTTCTCTCTCCGGTCTATATCATGGCGTCAAGGCGTTATGTTAGAGCGTTAAGGCGTAACTACGAGCGTTGACGGGCGTCACTGCATTTCGAAGAATTAGTAACAATTCCATATCTAGAAAATCAGAACTTCTGAGCTATTTCACCGGGGCGTTGAAGCGTTAAGCTTGGCGTTGGCGGTCTTTGCTACAAGATGACACCTCACACGACGCATTCGGACCAAGTATGGTCCCTCTCTAGACCAAATACCTTCCTTCACTGCCCCAAAATGTCCACTTTGGCTACTACTCGTACTGATGACGTCACCAATGACGTCATAGATGACGTGAACATCCCTCAAATCGGGGTCTACACCCCGAGGGCTACAAAATGACACCTCACACGACGCATTCGGACCAAGGATGGTCCCTCTCTACCCCAAATACCTTCCTTCACTGCCCCAAATGTCCACTTTGGCTACTACTCGTACTGATGACGTCACCGATGACGTCACAGATGACGTGGGCAGCCCTCAAATCGGGGTCTACATCCCGAGAGCTACAAAAGGACACCCCGCACGACGCATTCGGACCAAGGATGGTTCATCTCGACACCAAAAACCTTCCTGCACTGCCCCAAAATGGCCACTTTATTTACTACAACCAACTGCGCATGCGCAGATTGACGCGACTTGCACTTAAAAACATGCCATTCTGACTCTACCCCACACAAGCTTCACTTTGACACCTTCCACGACCCATTCGGACCCATAGCGGTCCATCTCTACCCCAAACACACACTCACATACCCCCCAAAATGCCTGCTTTCTATACTACGGCCAGACTGCGCATGCGCAGAATATTGAAAACGGACGAACTATTAGTCCAGTCGAGAGCTTCAAAATAAGACCTCACACGACACCATAGGATCATTAGGGGCTCACCTAGACCCCAAAACGTCCACCCAGTATGGGCCTATACCCCCATAGCCAGTATGGGGCTATATTAGCCTACCCAGGCCTCGGTGAACTTTTTCCAAAAATTTCACCGTTTCGCTTCGAAACCCTTCCCATCGTGTTCTAAATGACGAGGCGTGAAAAACAAATCCAAACAACCCATATCACAATGAACGTGTGTGAATTTCCCAGGTTGAACCTATACCCCCATATAGCCAGTATGGAGCTATATGAGCCTATATCCAGACCTACCCGGTACTTTTCGAAAAATTTCACCGTTTCGCTCGGGGACCCTTCCCATCGTGTTCTAAATGACGAGACGAGAAAAACAAATCCAAACAACCCATATCACAATGAACGTGTGTGAATTTCCCAGATTGGACCTATACCCCCATATAGCCAGTATGGGACTATATGGGCTATATGGTACTTTTCCAAAAATTTCACCGTTTCGCTCCAGGACCCTTCCCATCGTGTTCTAAATGATGAGACGTGAAAAACAAGACCAAACAACCCATATCACAATGAACGTGTGTGAATTTCCCAGGTTGAACCTATACCCCCATATAGCCAGTATAGGACTACATGGGGCTATATACAGACCTCGGTGACTTTTCCCAAAAATTTCACCGATTCGCTCCGGGACCCCTCCCATTGTGTTTTTCTCGGCGAGACGAGAAAAACGAGACCCCACAACCCATAGTAACACCCACAAAAAAACTTGACCACCCCTCCCCCCATATAGCCAGTATGAGCCTATATACAGACCTCGGTGACTTTTCCCAAAAATTTCACCGATTCGCTCCGGGACCCCTCCCATTGTGTTTTTCTCGGCGAGACGAGAAAAACGAGACCCCACAACCCATAGTAACACCCACAACAAAAATTGACCACCTCTCCCCCCATATAGCCAGTATGAGCCTATATACAGACCTCGGTGACTTTTCCCAAAAATTTCACCGATTCGCTCCGGGACCCATCCCACTGTGTTTTTCTCGGCGAGACGAGAAAAACGAGACCCCACAATTACAAGCGTCTAGTCCGTCATTCATAATCCAGCCGTCGTCCATTAGAGAATATCCGCGTCCATAATACAAAGACCTATTCCATTTTCCATATAACAGTATTAGCACCAAATTCAAAAAGACAATCATAGTATACATAAACATAGGTTTGTTTCCTGCAAGAGAGAAGCGGTCAACAGTTTTCAATGATGCCGGCAAGACATCATGATGTTCCAAAAATATCAAATCCGTATCGCTTATCAGTATTCTTAATCCATAATATTCGTTATAGAGTCGTCATCTAAAAAATGATGTATCTCAGTCACGCTTTGATTGTGACTGTTCATATGAGTACCATGAGGATCTTGAAGTACATGGGTTCATACGGCCCCTAGCCCCGAGTTAAGCGGAATTAGTATACCCATAGTAACACCCACAAAAAAAAATTGACCACCCCTCCCCCCATATACCCAGTATGAGCCTATATGGGGATATACCGATACAGGCATTTCCCCGCATATTGTATATTGTACGAGTCCGTGTTCCGCTTTTTATCTATTTATTTATTGATTGATTGATTTATTTATTTATTTATTCTGTGAAAACACCCATGACATGACTGAAGAGAGCCTCACTCGGCCCAATGGAACCATGCAGCGTGGAACTCTTCTGTGTTGGAGGTAGTTTTTGGTCTCTTGAGCTGGTGGCGCCATCGTGATGACGTCATCAGTTTATGTGTACTTCCCGGATGTTAAAGGGTCCTACCAAGAGCTCTGCCACATACCCCACCCGTAGAGAGCCTCACAAAGTTCCCCCTTAAATTTTACCCGGGGGAACAAATAAGTAGGTCAATATGAGTTTAAATCAGTTTTCTGTACTACTCAGACGCTTTCCAAAACCGATCATGTCAAAGCCCGTTCCTTCTCATGCACAATACTCTATATAGACGATCTTCTCGCTGTGGATACTCGCTATATAAATAACGCAGTGAAGAATACATATACCCCAAAGCGTGTTTTCCCAAAGCATATACTTTTGTTCATCGAAAGGTGTAACTGATTCTAGATGCACGTGAGTAAAATGGCGTGCGGCTTACTTACCAGAGTACTGAAGATGAAAACTTTAACAGAAGGTACTGTGGGGATTCAGGAGACAGACACTGCCTTGAAATCTCGGTGAAATTGACAATACAAGCGTCTAGTCCGTCATTCAATATTCAGCTGTCGTTCATTACAAAATTTCCGCGTCTTAGTCCAAAGACCTAATTCATATAATAACATCAGCACCAAATTAAAAGGATAAATCATTGTATACATACAACTAGGCTAATTTCCTGCAAGACAGAAGCGGTCAACAGTTTTCAATGATGCCAGTGTGACGTTCGAGCGGTCAGAAAACGTCTATCTTTGCGGTGTACACGAGACTTGAGGCGGCCTGGTCTCAGGCCCCTGTGACAAATTGTCAGGCTGATGTGAACGCAGTCTCGTATGACTGGAATTGGCCAACGAGGAAGGTCCGATTCAACCTGTCACCTTGTCTGGATCGAGGAGGTAGGATGGGAGGGACCTGTAGAAACAACCAAGGCAATAATAAAGTAATAATATTGTATTCTGCAATGTACACAGCTCTGTACGCGCACAATACCTGTAATAAAGATCCCTACTCTAGAGGTAGTTATCGTTAAGTGTTATCTTTATCTTAAAGAGAAAGACTAATAATATACAATATATACATGAGACCCTATCTATGACGCGTCACGGCCCAGTCTCGTCCAGACTGGCTCTCGTCGTGGTATGGTACGGCGTCTCTGGTTCCTCTCCGGTCGTAGGCGTAGCCCCGGACTGTATGGAACGTCTACCGTGTCTAAGGTTACACGGCCCAGTTCATCTAAGCGTTATTAATCGTCTCTGGAATCCTCTCCGTATCACTGCCTCTCCTAGCAGTAGCCCTTCGGCGGCGTCGGCCTGTACGGCACCCCACAGCGTCTTCGGCGGCAGCCCCTTTCGGCTCGGCACTTCTCTGTTATCGGCGGCCCGAATTCGGCGACCCGTCTTCGGCTCGGCAGACTTCACGTCTTCGGCTCGGCCCGAATTCAGCGACCCGTCTTCGGCTCGGCAGACTTCACGTCTTCGGCTCGGCCCGATTTCGGCGACCCGACTTCGGCCCTCACGGCGTTGACCCAAGAACGAGTTAATAGGCTCAGATTGTCTGCATATATATGTGGTAATAATGCCCTGGTCTCGGGGGTTTATTATTACCTCACAGTGTAATGTCAATTAATATCAATGATTTGTAATAGAATTCAGAGTCTTGCGGCAAAGCATAATTCGAGCCCTGCGACAGTGTAAATATGTACAGTGGATGTAAGCTTGTGTTATCAGTTATTCCTAGCCGAGGCCTGTAGGTAACTGGTGTAGGTGACTGTGATTAGATCTATTCCGTCCCTAAGGCCGATGATCTTGTATGTAAGCAAGTATGTGTTATTGATCGCATCTAGCCGAAGCCTGTATACGACCCGTGGGGGTAAGGTGAGTGAGTGAATTCGACGTACGCAATTCTCGGTCGTAACCTCGAACGCTAGTCTGTGTTGAAGTGCGAGCTAGTGTGAGCTGTATGTGCAGATCTCGTCCCGAAGGCCGATGATCTGGCGTATCTGTGTGTGAGTAAGTATTTGTAATCATGTAAAATACATAGCCAACGCTAGCGGTGATAATTTGCTATTAACCGAGGACGGCGGCAAAGTACTTCGGCCCGGTGCTCAGGTAGAGGACTACACTGAACCTGTTCCTATGTACGAATACCACTGGCTAATAAACAGTTAATCACCTATTGCCGAAGCAAAACGTTAGCCGCGGACAAAATACCAGACTTTAATGTTTAATACATACTGAATGGCATTTGTATGAGAATAGGCTGCAGGTGTGGGATATTTGGTGCTCTGTATTTCCCGTTGATATCGTTCGCACGGTACAGTTAGAAGTTAGACTTTAATGCGTCATGCATGCTGAATAACAACTACTGTAGACGTGCGAACCACTGTGGACTTCTCGTCCTCAGATACTGTGCGTGTTAGTATCTATTATTCCTAAGCTATGGCTCGGCTCTCGGCTTTCCAACCCAGTTCGGTGCTATTTCGGCAATAAATCGGCACTTTCGGCCCTTTCGGCGCATTTGCGGCGATCCTGTCTCTGTGCTCTCCCGCACGATACTTACTGGCCGAATGTCTATGACAGAATGCCGAACGTCCATTCTCTACGTCTTATATAGGCTCTGGCTCCCAGAATCCTTTGCGCGCCCAAACATGGCAGCCCCCATAAAACGAAAGTGTAGACTCAGGCGGTGTTGGATTTCGTGTCAGATCAACAGAGTTCGACTTCTCTCGCCCGGTTTCGATGCAAGATGCGTGTCAGGGATATTTACACTTCCCTCGCTGAAAGTTTCAGCGCACAGTTAATACAGGTAAGTCGAATATCCACCATTATCGGTCCATTCACAATGCTATTTAGAATGTCCGCATAGAACGAAAATAACATTCTGCAGGTCACGGGCATTTTCGTCACACTAGCAAAACATCATGATGTTCCAAAAATATCAAATCTGTATTCTTAATCCATATGATATACGTTGTAAAGTCATTATCTAGAGTATGATGTGTCTCATTCACGCTTTGATTGTGACTGTTCATGTGAACACTATGAGGATCTTGAAATACATAGGTTCATACATCCCCCAGCTTCGGGTTAAGCGGAATTAGACACAAGTTACGAAACTTACCGCCATAGATCTTTTATGCTATGCTCGTATTTTGCTATGAGATATGTATCGCCAAATTTGAGAAAATTCAAACAATCAGGCAAGGCGGGCCAAGACCAGTACGAGTGTGTTCATGGTTGCCTGACAGTCGGTCTGTGTTGAATACTTCAGGCCCGTAAACGATCCAGGGAGATAACAATCAGGCCACTTTGTACACGTTTGAGATCCGTACATAATACTGTACCCACGTTTCAACTGATGGCAGCGATTGGATGGCCAACATCTGGGATTCGATGGAAAGGACATCACGCCTGGCGGACAGTATGGATCCGGACCTGAAAACCATGAGTATGACTGAGATATCGACGAAGAGCTACAAATAGTAAACCAACCGAAGTATTATGGATAACAACATCTACCAGGAGCTCAGGCCTTCAATTATGTCCTATATGTCCTATATGTCCTATATTTTTTTAGTCGTCCTATATTTTCCTATATTTCTGAAAAATGTCCTATATTTCCTATATTTTTGCCCTGAGTCTCTTTCAAATTATTAAATTACATCAGGGATTATTCTAGCCCAAAATTTATAATATGCTCAATTTTCGAATAGAGATAAACTCAATTTTTTCATGCGCCGTTGGCGCACAATTTATCTCTATAAAAATCAATCTTTCAGACTTTTTCATAGAAAAGATATGAAACTCAATATTTCAGACTTGTTCAAAGGTAAAAGTTTCAAGAAACATCAAATTCAAGTTTTTCATCGATATTGTAATTATGATGCACACTAAAATAACTAAAGAATAGATACTGAAGCTGCTGAATTGTATGTACATTATGTACTTTATTTCTCCATTCTTTGGGTTTGACTAGCATGCACCCCCAGTGTGGTTTTATAATGCAACTCATAAGAGTGTTGGACAGAGGAACTTACAACAAAAAGACATACTAAGCTCCTCCTCCCCCCCCCCAAAAACACACACACAGTCAAAAAAAAACAAAACAATTGTGGATGGGGGGGGGGAGGGGAATCTTGTTAAAATTCTTTGTTAACAAGACATTGCCGACTTGAACTACCATCTAGACAAGATAGTGTTCGATTTTCCAAGGTGAAAACTAAAGTCTGAGTAAACAAGATAAACGCAGAAATTATGTAATTATTTCATTTACCAGCATTTACCAACTGTTTTGCGTTTAATTACTTTTCAAAGGATTTCATATCATCCTAGGCCATAACAGATAGGACACCAACAGTGGTCCAATCAACGAGTGCCTAAGAGAGATCGGTCGGCTTTCCCCAATGCATGTAGCGATCCTGAACCACAACCAACACTAGGGTTAAACTGCGTCAAAGAAGTGAAGAAAACTTTATTTGTCGAGAGTAAATGCGGCAATGATATACACACACTGACAAGTAAATATGAGGAGGAACTTAAATTTTTTCGCGCGCTACGCGCCCAAATATCAGAAAAATGACAAAACTGAAACTTTCGTGGGAAAACTCAATTTGAAAATTTACCCAAAACTCCATTTTTGAGAATTTTTAATCAGGATTATGATTATTAAAAATAAGGCTAGAATAACCCCTGTACTTGGTTTTCATGAGGTGTTTGTTGACTTTGCTTGTCACACAGCCTTGCTCTGATTTCCCACCATGGCATCCTCGAGACGATGCTGACTGTATGAAGTCTTTCATGATAAATATGGTGGGTTATCAGAGAAAGGCTTGAACCAAACTTCTTTGTTTCTTTCAGGTAGGTAATCTGCTAATGTACAACTAATGCCAAGTTGAAGATTGTCCTATATTTGTCCTATATTTTCAGTAAAATGTCCTATATCTGTCCTGTATTTTTAAGAAAAAAGTCCTATATTTTGTCCTATATTTCCACTGGAGACCAGTTGAAGGCCTGGGAGCTACACCTACGAAGAACCACTGGCCCACGGTTGAAAGGAGCTACACCTACGAAGAACCACTGGCCCACGGTTGAAAGGAAAGGAACCACCCGGGTCCTCAGGGAAGACCTGAGACAGAAAGAGGCCTAGGTTCAGGGCGATCCACTACAGCAACTCTAGCATATCGGAATCTTCTTGATTTGTCTACGCTGGGGCTGGGGTCAGTGCTTCTGGCCATTCGCAACTTCTCGGGGATCTCCGGTTTGAGTCCCCTTCGTAGATTTCCGCTCGGGAGTTCCGAATGCGACGGAGATGTTACGGTGAAAGATGCAATTTTCTGTAGTGACATACTATTGACAGTTCCTACTCTGTAAATGATTATTTATGTCCAAAGAGGATTCTTTATCGTCATACAACATATTTCTTTTCGTGTGAGAAATATTTACGATCTGTGGTTTTCGCGAGGAAAACTTTGTGAGCGTTGCAAATCTCGTTCGTTGGACAGGTTCCGGTTCTGGGTTTAATGCAGACCCCAATTTTCAACACTTTCGCAGTCACGTCTTTCCCCATGAAGTCGGCCTTCGTGGCCCAGGTGAGGGCTCGGTTGGTCCATACTTCATGTAAGAAAGCACGAGAGAGATATCCTCTCCTTATTGGCGTTTACGCCAATGGCATTCAACTTTAATAGGGTGGGTGGGTGGGTGGGTGGTGGTGGTTGGAGACCGTGATACATGGACATTGAACAAGGAGTATTTCTGTGACCGGCAGAATGAAGCGACAGAATGGCCGTATGCTGTCTGTTTTGGGGGAGATGTCAGAATGGCAGAATGAAAATCGTGGTCGAGTAGGCCTTCTTTTATTTTGGCGACGGCACTATGGCACAATGAAGCTCTCTCAATTTATCAAGTATTTACAAATAGGACTATTACTGTGGCCGGCAGAATGAAGCGGCAGAATGACCGTAGTCTCCCTTATTTGGGGAAGACGGCAGAATGGCACAATGAAAATTATGGCCTTGTACTCGTTTTTTTTTATCACGGCAGAATGTCTCAATTAAACTTTCTCAATTGATCAACTATTTAATTAGTCTTTTTTTTTTATCACGGCAGAATGATCCAACCGATCCAATTCAACATTTCCAACTTATCAACTATTTAAAATATAAAAACTAGAAGGATTTCTCTTTTTTTTGGATGCACGGCACAATGTCACTTTCTCAATGTATCAAGTATTTAAAA